>RJWJ010017240.1:0-33293 GCA_004363605.1 Indri indri
GACATGTATTGAAATTAGATTTAAGAACTTTATTCTGGTAAAAATGTGCAGGATGTACTAGAGTGGAGAGAGATTAAAGACAGGGATTACAGTCAGGAGACAAAAGGACCTGGGGTCTGGGCGAGAGAATGGTATCTTGGGACTGCAAAGGATCAGACTGTTGCGAAAGAGTTTTTGAAAGAAAGATTGATGGAGACTGGCGACCCTCTAGATATGCAGGTTGAAGGAAAGGTGTGAGTTTGAGATGGGAGATGACTCAGTACAATGAAAACTGTCTAACAATACCTGTTCACAAATGGCTGGAGGCCGTGGTCACAGAAGCCCACTTTATCACATAACTGTCGGAAATGAGGCTTTGCCGGGGTTGTCATAGAGGAGTTGGCTGCATTGTGTGCAAGTTTGAACTAGACTCTGAGAAGTCTTTCCATCTCTGTGTCTGTGTGTTTATACTTGTAGGTTCTGTGATCTGGTTACCTGAGAGAATGTGTTTGGCATTAATAGGAACAAGGAAATTAGGAAAGGGAGGGGATTTGGATGCCAGGTAGAGTTTTTTTCATTTCAGATGGTGGTAGATCTTTCAGTTTCAGTGAATATTGTGATAACTTCTATGTAATTGTTGACTTTCTTATTGGCTTTGTCTCTCTGACATTCATTAAACTTTGTGTCTCTAGCATTCTATGTGCTAGAATCATGCTCTGTTTGCAGACAATTCCTCGCTAGTTCCAGAGACCTCCTTTCTGGAAGGAGGCCAGAGTTTATTACAGTGGACCGGAATAAAATTATAGTGAGAAAGAACTTGGGTTTTAGAGTCAGGCTGACCTGAATTTGTGTTCTGTATCCTTCCTCTACTGTGTGACATTGGGCAGGTCACCTAATTTCTCTTATGTCTGTCTTTCTCAAAACTAAAAGTGCAGATAATATCACCTATTTTTATAGGGTTCGGTGAAGATTATCATAATTATAGCTAATACTAACTTAGGGGTTAGATACTCACACTGTTACTTTACATTCATTATCTCATTTAATCCTCCCTGCAAAGCCTGTGAGTTACGTACTATCATTGTCCCCATTATATTGACCAGCGGAGGAGTTAAATAACGTGTCCCAGGTTACCCAGCTAGGAATCGGCAGAGTAGGGGTTTGAACCTAGGATGACTACAAAAGCTGAGCCCTTAATAACTGAAAGCTCTGTAGCCTCCCAAATATTACCCTCTCTATGAAAATATAAAAGCTTTACCTAGACTCCCATTTGGATTAATCACCCCTTCTGAAGCCTTAATTAGCACTTATTTTATCCTATTTCAACCCTTTATTCAACCTTTGATTTCAGTCATTTGTTCCTGTGACCCTTTTTCTCCACTAAATTATAAACTTTTGAATACAAGAACTGTTTCCCCCTGTGTATTTTCCGTCCAATGCCTTCTTTATATGCAGGAGTTCTCATGTTAATTCATTGGAAAGAAATTATTTGAAAGGCTCACTCCTTCCCTAGGGGACACCTTTAGCCATTTGGTGCTGTGAGGTCACCTTTGCCTTTCTGTCACCAAAATAGAAAAATTGAAGTGTCAAACAGTACTATGAGCAGTAGTAATGAAATATGATCATTTAAAATAATGAAATAATGTCACTTAGCCTGATCGTGGTCTTTACATCACCTCCCTCCACCCCCCGCCCCAAAAAAGTCATAAAAGCAGAAATGATCTTTGCCTCAGTGGGTTAGATTGTTTGTGATATTTAGAATTGAACTAGACAAGAAATGAAGTATCAGTAGCCGGTGCCTCCTTGCCTCCGAGTATCAGACATGCTCAATCCCAATTGGTCTTAATGTTTTCTCACATTTGCCCTTTCGGTCGGATTGCAGGCATTATTCTGAAGCTTTGTGCCTTGGATTTGCTAGAGTCTGACTCTTCCCTTGCGCAGGAAAGAGAAGGAACAGGTCTGGGGAGTCCATTATACCTGAGTCAATCTCCAAGGGTTCCTGTTATCAAGAAGGTTGGGCCCTCAGTATGTTCGTTTTTCCATTCTGCCACACCTGAGATGAAAAAAGAAATCCCATGGCCCCTTGAGTAGCAGCGGAGGGTGAAAATAAGACTGCCCCCTCTGAATACCTTCAGATGTAGAAGTACATTTCAACTGCTTTAGGGTACAAAGTCAAGTAATAATAATGGCCCTGTTGGTAAAAATAATAATGCACGGAGTATTTCATACTTACCAAAGCAATTTTATACATAGTACCCCTCATTCCTGTTCTTTGAGAAACAGCCTTGTGAGGTTGAATAGAAGGAATTGCAGGATTGTGTTTGGCAGTGTTCAGTGAGAGGCCTTAAGTTGTTTTTCTCATTTTGTGTCCTGTTCCCTCATCCTTTCCTTATCCTAAAATAGTCTCTCAACAGTTACATCTCACCACTCGGAACTCAGTGTCGGCAGCCTCCCCCATCTGAAGCAATGAAGAGCCAGGATGCTAGGATAGAGGGTCTCTATGTACCCAAAATAAAGTCCTGTGTACTTAAGTCTGTGCAGTTGACTCATCAGAGTGCCCAAAGCCGCCACTCAAGAGCTCTTTACTCTTACTTTAAACATGATTCTAACTGTATGGTTATACACATGGCAGTCACTAACATTTACTGACCCCTTATTAACTAAGACACTGTCCTCAGTACTCACAGGTGTTAACTCAGGTAATCCTCACAGCCACCCTAGGACTGAGGTACCCCAGTCGTCTCCGTTTCACAGGTGGGGCCTCAGCACAGAGGGGTTCAGGAACAGGGTCCCCCAGCCAGTAGGCAGGCTTGGCTTCCATGATCTTACCAGTTAATAACCACAGCCCATGTTATTAACCAAAGCACCGCCACCTCAGAAGAGGGGGAAACTTTGGGAGGCAGAAAAATTATAAAAATAAGACTCAAGAATTTGAAACGCCCAGCAGACCGAGTTCACATAGAACAGGAACGCACACTCCCACGGAGCAGCGGCCTGGGTGATCATCGGCATTCATAATGATAGATGATTTGGGTCGTGGAGGGCAGGCTAAATAATGGCCAACATACCTATCTATCTAGCTATCTAGATATTTTTAAAGAAGCTAGATGGAAATATAACGTTTTTAAAAGATTACTATCCAAAATGATGAAAATAAAAACAGTTTTGGTAAAGCCCCAGTAACAGGGAGACAGGCTTTTGAAAGTGATTTATTTTTCAGTAGTTAACATTTTCATACCTTTCTCCCTGCCATTGCGTTCCAGGGTTTCTGTTCCCTGGTGTCTTCCCCAGAACTAGGGTTGTGGCCCCTCGGACTGCTCCCACCTCCTCCCTGGACTCCTGCTCCGGAAAAGATGACAGCAATTTAAGAATCACCCTACACCATGAACAGGGTGTCGCGCACACGCCCCACGCCGCTTCTCCAGTGGCAGGTGGAGGGAGCGAGCACAGGGCCATAAATATCAGTCCCTTCTAAAGCACCGTGAGAGCGAAGCGCGGGAGGTGGTCAGGGCATGGAGGGGAGAGAGGGGAAAGCACTTCTTTGTCTGGAAGGGTGGCGCCTGGCCTCTCCCTCCAGGTCTGTGAAGTGTCCACGGGTAAGGGGGAAAATTCTTCTCTTCTTCGCGCCCACCTCCCCGCCCCATGCCCTTTATGCTTTCTCACTTTGTCGGATAATATGAAATAAAAAAGCCCAGCAGAAGGGGAGCTGTGATGCTGTCGTCCCTGGCGTTGATGTTATTTATTTTCCTCAGTTGCTGCTCTGGAAGCCCAGAGTTGACAGAGCGGTTTTGTAGAATAGAAACATTATAGACTGTTACTGTCAGAGTGTTAAACGTGATGGATAGAGAAATAGGGGCGAAGGAGGGGACTTAATACTGAGCGCCAGGGTGCTCATGGGAAAACAAACCATCCGCACGTAAGAAATGAATGAGGTAATGTGGCGGGAGGTAATGGGCTTTCGCGACATGCCGGAACAGAGATGCCTCTTGCAGGGTGTGCTTAACCCTTGGCTTGCTGATCTCCCTTTGCGGGTTCCGGGGCTTTTCGCTGGGTCCCTCTGCGGGAGCGTGTGTGTGGCTTTTCCCCAGGCACGAACGCCGGCTTGCTTGGAGCAGTGGAGACGAACGCGTTGCTAATAACGCCGTATTAGCAGCCTGTACATCAGAGAGCATGGCGGCTCCCGGGGCGCGCGGGGTCCCCGTGGCTGTGCGAGAGGAATGTGCCAGGATTCCCGGGCTGGGGAGAGGCAGGCAGGGCACGTCGGGGTAGCGGAGGCTCTGTTGGTTGCTCCATTGCACACTGAAGAGGAGTGCTTTGGTTACCTAGGAGAGGGGGAGAATCGTGTCACTCCGTTCTCTAATGACCCCCAAAGGTTCCTTGCTTCTCTGTGTAGCAAATGCCTAGCTGTTCACCCACTGACCAGAACGTGGTGGCTTTGCTGTAAGGTAGGAGGCATAGGAGCAGACAGGGTCATCTTTATTATCGCCTGTCCAGTACAGTACATGCTGCAGAGATAATAAAGGTGACCATGTCAGGTGGAGACCCTGCAGCAGATGGGATGATGGAAGGGACCCAGCTCACCTGGGTAAGGTGGGTGAAGGGGACTGAAAGGTTGCCAGGTTCAGCGAGCAAGGTGCTTTTCTCTTGTATTGGGTTCCTGTAACTTTTCCCACCCGTCTTGGCGATTTGGTGGTGACCAGCCCTGTGTCCTGCACATGACAAGCGTTAAGTAAATTATGAAGACTCAGGTGATATGGACCCCCATCTAACTCTGGCAGTTACCTGCTGTGTGGCCTTGAGCAAGTCACTTAACCTCTCTGGTTAGTCTCTTCGTCTATAACATGAGCATAATAACATCTCATAAATTTATTAGCAAGATTAAACATAATTATGTTTATGAAAGTGTGGTAGGCTTTAAAACATTATGCAGATAGCTAAGCATGATCATTTGTGTTGTGAGTAACAAAACAATAAACGTGTGTTAAATAGTGCGGTGAAGATCCAGCTCCTGACCTTTTCAGGAGAGTCTTTGCCTCTCTGCATTTTTTTTTCCACTGGGATGTATAAAGTAATAGGACATGTAGAATGTAGAGTTGAGGGAAAAGTCAGAATAAGGCAAAGTTTCCAGGACAGTATTTCCTAGTTGATCGTTTATTTTTCTAAATTATTTTCTTTTCTGTGTTAAAACACAATGCCTTTTTTTTTTTCAACTTTCCCAACTGTTATCTCAGAGATGTATATGCTTAAAGCCTTGGCAGGCAGGGCAGTAGCCCTCTGTCTTTGAAAAAGGATGTGTGATTGGGGTTCAGCAGGGGAATTGCCGGTGTCCTTCCTTAGCCAAGCTCAGTGGTTCTCAAGAATAACCCTAGGGTGTTTATAAATGCAGACTCACAGGTCCTACCTCAGCCTTGATATGGGGCCTAGAAATCTCTGCATTTCATAAACACTTTCAATGAATCCGATGCCCGCGATGCATGCCTCCTTTTTTGGAAACCGCCTCTACCTTGACACCTCCCCCATCCCACTGGGTGGTGGTCTAGTTTCTGGTCTTACAGCTGACAGTCCATTGCTTTCTGAGGGCAATTAAAATGCAACCTGTGCATTCACTGTGACAGCACTTGGGGCCTGTGCAAGGATGAGGTGCACATTCTGAAAACATTTTGTATTTTTTGACCAAGCTCTACACTTGTGATTTGTGCACTTTTCTATATCTGTATTACAGACCAAAAATGTTTTTTAAAATAGTGTCTATTTTCCTTTTATTAATGGTAATGTGACGTATGTCTCAAACCCAAGACCTTTTGGGCTACATCAAGAACCTATTGAAAAGTAAATAATTTGCAAACTTTAACCACATAGACAAAGTGTATGACGAGGACACAGAATGAAAATGTCTTATTATGGATCCAGGGTTTTCCAAGTGGGCGCTGCCACTTAAGAGCTACTAAGATGCACGTGAGTACGCCTCTGTTAAAAGGTATAGCTTGTGTAGTAATTCTGTTCTGGGGATGCGGGGGATGGAGGAAGGGGCACAGTGCTGCTCCCTGTCCCTCCTGCTAGTATGATGCGATTACCATGATGTCTACCGTGTACAGATTAAAATGTTCATTTTCCAAACTGGGCAAGGAGAACTTGGAACATTGCAGACTTGGAACATTCAGATACATATGGGTAGTGAGGAGAAAATAGAGGATATCCTGAGCTCACATTCATGAGCACAAGGCTCAAGCTTTTTCCAAAGTCACTGAAGTGTAATTGTATTTACTCAATTTTATTTGCATTGCCTCATTCTGGTAGAGTTGCTATATTCATAGACATCATTTGGCGTGATGACATCACCCTTCCACACCATAGCTTCCATATTTGAGTTGACTCTTCATTTTGAGTTGGCTGAGTTGTGTTTGAGTGTGAGTGTGTGTGCATATATATGCATACACATATATGCATACACAGGGATATATAGTGCATCTGTATGCATATAGGTGTGTGTGCCTGTGTTCATATGACTGGCCATCTGATTCTTGGGGTCTTTTGGAGAGACTTTTTATGTATTCCATAGTGCAGAGGTAATTAACTTATGGTGCCAGTTTCACTAATACCCAACCATATAATATCTTCTGGCTTTTAAAAACCTGTTTGCACATATCTGTTCTTATGCCTCTCTTTTTTCTGTTATTCTAAAAGCTGGAATACAGAGAAACTTCAGGATGGTGGTATAGAGTTGTGGGCCAGAGGAGAATGTAGTTAGCATGGCTGGCTTATGTGTGATGGATTACAGGGTGTAGGCCCATGTAGCCCTTGAGCTGTGGTGAGGCGGGGACAGGCAAAGGAGAGAGGGAGACCCCTACCCCTGCCCCCCCAACCACTCACACAAGTACAAACACACACATACAAAATGGCTCTTTGCTGATTGCCATGAGCCTAAACTCACTTCAGCTGAGATGACTGGTTAGCCAAGCATGACAGCTTGGTTGCCCCTGCTGGTCACAGCCCCCTGGCTCACCTCACCGGCCATTAGCCAGAGTCTGGGAAATTGGAGCCACTTCTGCCTGCTGGACTCACTCATCTTTCCGCCTGGACCAAGGTGCAGAGATACTCTCAGACCTGAGAGAGGTTGGGAAGGAAGAGGGGTGATTCCTCTCTTGCCTTTTCCAAAGCCCCTTCTCCACACAGACCCAATAGCACCCATGAGGACCGAACCACCACGTTCAACGGGCTCTGACATTCAGAGCAACTTCCCTACAAATCTCTTTTTATTGGCATTTCCTCCAATTTAACCAGCGCTGAATTGCATTTGAATCAGTTGAGAGAAAGAGAGGGAAAAAGAGAGGGGAGGAGGTCTCCCCCCTTCTGTTGAAAAAGCAGCTCACAACCAGCTTTATTTGGTAAAATGCTGCAATAGATGCTTGTCAGAAATAATTTATTCCTGTTAGCTGTAATCTGAAGGAAAACAGATACAAGTCCTATAGTTAAAAAAAAAAAAAGTAAAGTAGTCTTGCTTTCGCTGACAGTACAAAGGTGTCATATACAAGAAGGATTGACACAGAGCAAGGGGTCTTGTGGGAAATATGATAATAACTATAAAGAAGACAGATTATTCCCCAGTTGCCAACATTCAAACCTTTTTACAGTCAGTTCAAACATATAAAACTTTATTGCTCTAGCAGAAAGGGGAACAATTTCTGGTTGCACAGCTTTCCCAGGGCTGGGTTTATACTGTCTGTGTTATTGCTCTATAGTGGCATTTTAAAGTTTATTGAACAAGACTTTTACAATTGAAGGAAGTATATAAAACTGTAAATTTATTAGATTTTTCAGGATAAGTGCCCTTTCTAGTTGTGCTCAAGAATTCAGAGCTATGAGAAACTGCTAGTTACAAGACTTATTAATATTAAAGACTGAGAGTACGCACATTTTATACCTTAACTGATCTCAAAAATAATATTATTATATTACTGAACGTCAGAGCTCTGCTGCCATAGAATTGGATGGATACACACATATAGGGCACTATGTACCAGATGTGTTTATTTTTCACTGGCTAAAAAGTTAGCTTTTGTTATATCTTACTTTATTTGATTTTAGCACACTTGGTCAGGGTACTCCTCTGTTCGTTGAAGGATGTCTCAGGGTAAATGTGTTTTCCTCACATCTTTGCTGATTTTCCAGCATTTCTCAGTGTGCAGGTATAATGCAAGTACAAGTGGTAGGTTTTAAGAGCATATTTTATGGTGAAGTAGTATGTTGTAGCATCCAGAAAAGCAACTATACTTTTGATAATCAAAATATTGCTAAAGGAGTTCTTTCCACCCCCTCAACTTCTCATTTTTTATTTCTTAAAAGTTTTGGGGAACATGATTTGATAGCATTTTGTGATGTTTGTGATAATCTGTGCCACAGCCTCTCAGCCTCAGCACTACTGACTTTTTGGACCAGATGATTCTTTGTTGTGGGGGCTGCCCGTGCACGGTAGGATGTTGAGCTGCATCCCTGACTTCTGCCCATAGATGCCAGCAGCAACCCCACTTCCCCATTGTGACAGCCGAAAATGTCTCCAGACACTGCCAAATGTCCCCTGGGTGGCAAAATCATCCCCAGTTGAAAACCATTCATCTATATAGTATTGTAGTATGTCTGGAAAAATACATTTTACTGTATATAAATAACATGAATTGTGTTTGGTAGTTAAAAAAAGCCTCTTATCATCAAACACGATGAATTATAGTATTATTTACTTTCAGAAATATCTTACTATGGACTTATTTTAAATAACGTGTTCCCCAAATAATGTGACATAGCTCAACCTTTAAAATTTTACATATAACTTTCCAGGACCATATTACTGAATAACAGTAGATGCCCTGTTTGCTTACTTAAGTCTGAGGGCATATGTTTATGGGTATAATCGCTTATGAAACCAGATCTCATATTCTTTTTATGTTATGATTAACCACTGATAGGTGTTTGCCTTTTTGATTTTTCATATGCATATGCAGAAACATGTGCATGTATATATTATGTGACGAACACGGTGAAGGATTTGAGAAGTACAGAGACAATTTTGATTATAATTTTCTCATTTGACAAGTTTAATTTTGAGGTACCATCAACTTGCCTTTAATTTTCAATTTGTGTTCTAGAATTTTTTTTAACCTCTTCAGAAGCCTATAGTAGCAGATACATTAAAAACATTCAAAGAAGTTGTTTATAGCACCGGTCCACCTTTCTGCTACCTAATGTTATGCAAGTAACTATGTGTGAATGGCACTTTGATCGAGAATTCTGTGTTAATTTGTCTAATGGCCAAAGCATTTACAGAAATAATTAAGCTAATATGTTTTCAAAGGGATTAAATTATAATAGGCCTTTTTTGGTTTTTAACTGCTGAGTTTTAGAATTCTATGCTTGATTTTTTTTTTTTTAATTCCAGACAACTTATGGCTTACCAAGGGGTATCCTGAAAGTATCTCAATTTTGTTATTCAGGGGAACCTCCATTCTTTTCTGCCTCTATGGCCTCTGACGGCTGAGTGATGTTAGCCATATGATTATGTGTCTTTTCACCTCTCTTGGCCATCCCTCTAGGTCAGTGGGCCCCTAAACTGTAGGCATATCATTTGTTAAGATGTGTGACATCCTTAAGAAGTATGATATAATTTCCTTTATTCACTAACTGTCCTTCTGACAAGCTGGGCATACATTATATGATTGGAAAGCGAGTCATACTAGAATCTGCCAGTGGGTCTGACTGTGTGCCATCTGGATTCATGAAGTCACATAAGTTTAATATACCTCTCTTTGGACATGGACCCTGGAGAGTACGCTTAACCCCTATTTGGTGAACTGTCATCGCTACAAATTATAGCCACAACACTTTACAAGGTTAAATAACACAATCTCTGATTTCAGTAGTAATAAGAACAAGGAAGATTCAAACACACTGAGTCAGCCACACGCGACCCTGTCCTCCAAAGCTCTCTCAGTGAAGGGGGAGAATCTTTCTCCAGTCTTGTTAACTTCCTGGATTTCTAAGTCCCACGTCCAGGTACCATGGAGGAGGCAGCAAGAATTCAGTCAGAAAAAAAAAAAAAAAAAAACCTCAACCAAACAAAAGAAGCTGCTGAAAGAACCGAGAACCCTAACCCCAGTCCCAGCTAAATTCCCAGGAAGATTTAGGTCCTGTAGTTGTCCTGAGTTACTGGACTATCTTGGCAAGTTTGCCATTGGCAGCGGTGAGTTGAAAGGGATTGTGGACTCTTTGGAGGCTGAAAGGGAGCAAGCAGGAACAACATGAAACAGCAAATGTCAGGGAAGTCAGTAAGCCCTGCATCTTTTATGAGACCTTGGATATTCTGATCACAGCTCCGCTGGCACTGAGATTGGAATACAGATTACGGGAGGGAGCGTCCGTGACATGAAGCCCGGGCTTAAATCTTCCCAAGGTTTTAACGTGCCTTACCGTATGAATATTTTGTTATTTTAGTTGGCAGCGTTCCCACAGGAGGCCAGGAAGGAGAGCATTGACTAATCCAGGGGTAGGGCAGATCTAGAGATGGGAGAGATAAGAATGGTATCGTGAGAGTAACAACACTGTGTGTGTGTGTATGTGTGTGCGCCCGTGTGCCTGTGTGGGAGAGAGAAAGAGAGAGAGGCCTGAATCCTCTCTAATCCTGTCTCATATAAGGCCCCGATGCTGAAACCGCTAGAGCTGTTTATGCATTCAACTCAACTGCAGAGTGAGAGGAAGGAGAGAGAATAAGAAGACCCCAATGCTGAAATGAATTTATGCTTAAGAGCTTGTCTTGGGAATGCAAATGGGTTCAAGAGTCTCCAAACTTAGACACCCTTTTTCGGAAAAGGGAAAAGAAGAAAAGGAAAGAAAAAGAAAATCTCAGGGGACAGGAGGGACCCTGGGAGGATACGAAAATGAGGATGCCCTGCTCCCAGAGAGGGAAGCCTATGTCCTACCGAAATGGCATTGTAGGCAAGAGAGAGGTAGTCTGGGTGTTAGCTTAAGGTGGTTTAATTTCCAACTCAATAGAGATCAACATGAGGGCCAAGCAAATGCTTTCGGTTATACTATCGTGATTAGAGGCCCTACTTTAAGGCAAGAGTGTTGGCAGAGCCCCAGAGAGCTGTAGGCACCCTGGGGCATGTAGCAAGGTCCATGGAGTGCTAGACTTCGAGTTGCTTTGCCGGAGCATGACTTGCAGCAGATTTGATAGCCTAGATTTTGCTTTTCCACACCTTTTCACATCTGCTAGGCCATGCTGTCTCATAGACCACCTGCAAATCAGTTAGGTGAGGCAAAGTGACCCTCGGTCTGACAGCAGGCCACAAAAGCAGAGAGGCTTAGTGACTAAGTGACAGTAGAATCCTAGCAAAGCAGGAATCTGATCCAGAGTTCCTCGACTGAAGCCTTTTCTTTGGTCAGAGGAGGTTGCTGCTGTCGTAGTTGCATAACGGGCAGATGGAGATGAACAGGGATAGTCATTCATAAATAAGAAATATTTATCAGGTGACTGTTCTGTGTCAGGAACTAGGCTAACTAGGCTAAGTGCTTTTAACACATATACTCATTACAACAAATCCATAGTACAGGTACTATGATTATACCCGTTTTAGAGATGGGGAAACTGAGGCTAAAGAAGTAATCAAGACCCAGTTAGAAAACGTCAGGTTTGAATTTAGGCTATCTCCAAAGTACTTGGCCTTGAACGCTCATCTGGGCAAGTTTGGGATGAATCTATCAGACACCACTTATTGAGTGCTTACTGTATGCCAGGTACCATGATAAGTACTGAGGATACAGACTAGAGGAAAACGGTGCCTAGTCCTTCAGGTGCTAACAGTCATGGGGACATCCAGCAAATCAATAATGGCAGTGGTGTCATCAATGCTCCAAGGAGAGTCAGGGCATGGTACTCATAGGGCCTGGCAGCCCACAGTGTGAGCAACGCAGCAGGGACATGGTGGCTGCAGTCCACCCACGGTGTTACCGTCTACTGCTTTCAAGGCTGCACCTACCTCTGCTGTGTAACACTGAGCAGGCCAGCCTTCTTTCTAAGAAAGTGGAAGCTGGTCAGCCGAAGGTGGCTGAGGACAAAATGGGAAGCAGGCCCCCCGGAGCTTATGTCAGGAAATCCTCCAGTCTCGTTCACCCGAAATTGTGGAAGAACAAAGCTGGGTCCACTGAAACAGAAAGAATAAGAAAACGAAAATAGAAAAAGCGGGGTGGGGGAGAAACGACTTTAAGTTGGATAAACAATTGCTGAGCCAACTCATGAGTTCAGAGGGGAATTCTCATGTTTCCAGGATATTTTCAGATTCCGATGGCAGTTAGGGAAAGACCACTGTAACCTTGAAACTTTGTCAGGGGACTGAGCTGAAGACCACCAAGACATTGCACACAGACCACCCACTGCAGAGTTTCTCGCAGAGATCTGCTGGGCAGTCTCTTGATAACACTGCAAGGCAACCTAAGCCATGTTTTGTTGGGAGAGTGGAAGAGTGAAGGCAGGTGTTGAAAAGCCATGAAAAGAAAAAAAATTAAAACAAAAATGTGCCTCAGGCTTGTTTCAGCTGGCAGCAGAATTTCCGTCCTCTCTCCTTTTTGAATTTGATATTATTGCAGGAACATTACCATAGACTCAATTTTCACTTGACAGTGAAATACCAGAAGTAGTCTTGGGGCCAGAGTGCTCGTCTGTCCCGTGGGGCGGGTCCCCGTAAATCCGCAGGAAGACTGCATGGAGATGGGGTGGGCAGCCGGGCTGGTCACGGACCTCCAGAGGCCAGTGGGAAAGGGTGTTCCCTGGGTGTGAGGCTGATGGGGGCCCAGGAGACCCTGGAATTGTACAGATGCAGCAGCAAGCAGGCCACCTGGGTGTGAATCAGAATTGTTTTGAGAATTCCATGAGCAAATGTATATAGAATGCCTAGGTCAGTGTCTGACACATGCACCAGTGCTCAATAAATATTGGCTGTTGTGACTTTTTCTTCCTTGGCATGTCCCCCTCTCCCTACCCACCTCAACCCAGTTAGTTGACTTTCTGTGACAAGCCTGAGAAACGAGTCTGTCATGCAAGAGAATGAGGAGAAACCAGATTTTGGGGAAATTGCTTTCGGGACACAAAATCCATACACGCATGGGCTTGTCCCCCACAAGCTTAATCTTGGTTGATGTATATGTCTACATGCAGAAGGTTGAAGGAAATGACGTAAACGCTCCATTCATATTCAATGTTCAATATTCAGCCGCCACGTGCCGAGAGCCTGCTGTCTGTCTGCCGGACACGGGAACGTGGCATTCGGAAGCTGAGGATCTTTGGAGAAGCGTGGCCGTGGGGGGTGAGATCCGGGTGGGGTGAGAGGACAGGTGATTGAAACTGAATTGGGGCTGAAGAGCAGAGAGAGCTGTATCGGTTCCCCTTTGCTGGTTGTTTTTTCCTCCCTGTAAGAGAATCAGAAGGGTCCCATCTGCCTTTTAGGGAAGGGTCATGCTTGGTGACTGGTAACATCTGGGGTAGTGTCCATTTCATTATGCCACCCAGAATATCAAAGCAGCGTAGGTGTTGCAAACCAGGGAAGGAAGAGGGGATTTTAGGAAAAAAAAGAAAGAAAGAAAAGAAAGCCCTGCTGCCAGTCGGGCAGCTCTCTGTCTGCTGTCTGCAGGCTGCTGCTATCCACTCGTTACAATTAAAATGAAGTGTCCGTCAGCGGCTATCTTCTCTGTGTGGCCCATATGTTTCTGAGCTGATACTGTCCGGATTATTCTGTTCGGGAAAACGATAACGGCTGTTTATAACCTTGGCAAAGACTGAGGCCTAATCAGGCTGGAGCACATTTTCACCGACTGGCTGATAACAGGCTGTTAGCAGCCTTATCGCTGGGGAGAGATAGGCCAAAATAAGCAGATCTGTGAGCAC
The DNA here is from genome assembly GCA_004363605.1 of Indri indri. NCBI lineage: Eukaryota > Metazoa > Chordata > Mammalia > Primates > Indriidae > Indri > Indri indri. The sequence continues at coordinate 13,907 of RJWJ010017240.1, forward strand.
AGGAGCCCAATCGAGTGGTACACACTCTGGCCCCGGCTTTATTTTTAGATTCCCTTTTCCCAGTTGATATCAGGAGGCCCAGAGGCGGGAGGTGGGGTGGATCGTAATGTGCGCCCCCTTGGGGGTCAGAGCAAGGCGGAGGGGGATGTTAATCAACACGGGAGGCAGAGGGTCAGCCCAGCTCCCGGTGCTCCAGGCTCCCTTCAAATGAGGGAAAACACAGGCAGGTCTTGGGAGACAAAGGAAGGGAGGCCCCTGTTTCCTGGCCTGGTGTGTGGGCTCCTTGCCTGCACCGCCGAGCATCTCCCCGCCATTAGAGTCGCCACCTAGGCAGGCAGGCAACGGTGCTGGAGCTCTGAAAGATTGATCTCTTTCCACATTCTCTCCTGCGGTAGGGACTTCTGATGTTTGTCTAAATCCACTTTGCCCGGACATCATGGCGTCCCTCCAGAATGACTTGCCCTGCCTGACGCTTCATCCTTACAGACAGGTGCGTGGAGACCAGACGATTTAGGCTGAGCAGGAGGGAACACAGGCAGCTCTTGAGTCCTGAGGTCCTTGCAGTCGCCTTACATTAATTGAGGCGCAAGGAGGATGAAAACTGAGGTCCCACTAAGTTATTCATCAATCACTGATTCTAAACCCCTAGGGAGGAGTTGTAAGTTTTCAGAGAGGTCCAAATGTCTGCCTCTTGGTAAAGCCTTTAAGGAAAGGCCTTTTGAACTTGTGCCTGTACAGTGAGAGATAAAAGCCAAATGTGTAGCTAGCTTTTGCTTCTACTCCCAGTTCTCCAAAATCTTGACCCGTGCATGGTTCTGGAATAGTTATGAATCTGAGATCAAAAGGTCAAACATGAGATTAAAATAAAAACTAGGAGGTAAGTTTCCAGTGGTGATAGGCAACAAATGTCATAAAAAAGGGGGAAGAGTGGCAGTATTATTTGCATTAAACTGTGAAGTCTCGCATTTTCTCTGTGCATTCTGCATAAACCTTCCTGTCTCGGAGTATATTAGGTTTTTTACTCTCTATTCTGTCTTCGTCTGTCTCTCTCCACCCCTCTTCTCCCCTTCCTCCCATCCTCTCCTTGCTCTCTGTGCAGCTGCTTGATTCATGAGTCACTTTGTCTTCCTAAGACTGAAAGAGTAGAATCAGGTGGTGGGAAAGAGGGGTGAGGGGACCCAAGCTCGGGGGAGGGGAGGCATTTTCTGGGGCACACAGATTGAAGTAGGCACAGAAGGCAGCAGAGAGCATTATTACCATTATCATGCTAATCTGTTTACAAGGCCCCCTTTATTCATTAATCTTTGAATAGCGGAACTGTTCATACAGCCTGAAATAAGAACCACCTGTGCCTCCAGGACCAAAAAATAAAAGTGTTAAGGACAAATGATATGTCGAAGCAGGAAGACAAAAATTAAATATAAACAAAAGGATTCAAATCCAGTCCTTCTGTTATTTGGATCTTCACATACATGATTTTACAACTCACATGTTGCAAAGTGCTTAGCTGATTGGCAATTTAGGAGACATCATCTAAGTTCAGAGAACATCTCTAGGGAGGGTTCAAAGTGTAATGAAATTATTAAAAGATCCAAACCAAGGTTTTTCCTACACGAATTTCTATTCTTTTTGGAAGTAAGTACTGATAAACTGAATATAAATGATTTTGGTTAATGCTCTAGATTTACTGATTAACTCCGTAAAGAAATCTGTTACATTATCCTCTCAAAATTTGTAGTAATATAGAAAGCTAAAGTCGAAAAGGACCTTACATATGATCTAGTTCAAGCCTCTCATTGTCTATTAAACCTTTAATTAAGCGTTCTTTACACGTAGGCTAAGCCCCCATTTGTCACATCGCGCATAGATGGGTTACATTATCTTTGGAGTACTTATTCTTTCAGGGAGCAACATAGCTCTTGCAAACACTTATTACCCTGTGTTATAGATACTTAGCAGGGGCTGAAGGGAGCTGTAGGGAAGGGCTCCAGCTTTCTTTGTCATTATTGCTAAAGTAGCAGACACACTAGTTAGAAAGTCCACAGGAGGGGACGTATTCTCATTTAAGCCTGAGCATCTTCTGAGAAGAAATGCGGCGATGGCCAATGGGATGAAATAGATTCCAAATTCCTTTAGGTAGGACTTAAGTTCTCTAAATAACAATTCTCGTTAAAATTCATTTCCTTCGTCAGGAGACTGAATTCTTTAGTTCTAATCACCAAACCTTATTGTTCACAAGTGTTAGAATCATATCATCTTAGAGCTGAAAGGACCCACTCTGAAGACTACCTCCTCCTGTTGTAGAAGAGGAAATGGAAACCCCAGAGAGGGGACTGGATCTAACCCATGAGTTTGCACCAGGACTGGAACTAGGATATCCTACCTTCTAGCTCAGTGCTTTTTCATCTTTTTGATGACTTTATATTATGATTTAGTTATAGGACGAAGCATTTAAAATAAATCCCTTAACTGTCCATGCTATTGTTTATTCATCTGTAAAATGAAGATTGTAATTACCCAACTGATTTTTAAGTTCCTTGAGAGCTGGGACTGTGCCATCCATCTCATTATTTCCCAAGACACCTAACTCATAGAGTGCTTTGCACACAGAGCTGCTCAATAGATGTTGACTATTGAATAGTTGAATGAATGAATGAATATGACTTTTAATTGGACTTCTCAAGTGATGACTCTTTCATTAAATGATTTTTCTAAGTGTGTGCACATTCTCGGCCATTCGTTTCTTAACTGTCTTTTGGGAGAAGCAAGGAAAAATGATGATGTCTTTGGTGGTTCATGGAAGACCTTTCAGTACTGCAGAGGCCTGATTAGAATCATGGAAACTTGTTATTGTTATTTGTTTTAGTTGTGGTTGGTTGATCACAAAGACCTGGGAAGGCCTAGTGATCTTGAAGGTCATTTGATTTCGACATCCTCAGTAGCAGGAGTTGGAGCACTCTTAGCTTCCCAAGACCCTTCTCTGGGGTACTGCTGTGGCATCTTGCCATTTGTCTTGAAGAGAGTAGGAGGCGGGAACAACTTGTTCCCTATTGTATCCCAGTGCCTAGAATAACACCTGGATCGCAGTAGGTACTTGATAAATATTTATTATATAAACGAGTAACTGTTGAAGGTCTACTTTTGCTTGACTAGCTCATGCCTTCAAAGTGCAAAACTGAACTGGATGACTGTTAAGTTCCTTTCCAAAAATACGATTCTGCGAATTATTTGAGTCTATTCCTCTGACTCAGAAATCTAAGCCAGGATAAACTCTTCCTCTCAAAACTTAAATTCTGCCAGTTCCTTATAAATCTGTATCTTTGGACCTATAACTCGCATCACCAGGACCATTTGTATTCCAAGCCTCCTCTCATCCCTATACCATGAGATGTTGTCCGCAAAGGCCTAGTGCCCACTTAGGCTTCTTCAAAGCAACTATTCAGAAAGGTCAGAATTTAAAGCAGAGAGATTATTTGGTGGGGAGGTGGAGGGAAGGTTGACAAAATTGCAGTTTTATTGGCTCTAACTTGCTTTTCAGAAGCACGTGACTGGCATATTTGGGTCATTAAATATAAAGACATTCTGCTTATGAATTATGCCAGCAAGATGTTTTCGGATCATACAGAAATGGTGTGTGTGGTGACTGCCAAGTAGAGTTTTTATGTGCGCGTCTCTGTGTGCCCCACCCGCTGATCTATGTAAGGCGGTGGTGCTCTGCGCTAAACGCAGCATCATTCATTCCGGGATCTCAGAACCTTTCATAAACAGTCAGTCACTTAAGATTCTAGTGAGTTAAATAAATAATAAGATCCTTACCCCCTTGAAAAGAATATGAAGCCTACGTATTGAAAAATTAGGCAATTTAGCCCAAGGCAGAATGAGCAGAGAAAGCATGACCCGGTGAGCCAGACCTAAGTGCTAGCAGCAAGGATTTTGATCTTTAAACATTCTAATGATGGCAGATGGCAGTGTGGCCTTGAGAGGGGCTTTCAGTTAGTCTGTAATCTTTTATTCAGTATGTGCCTGGTACTGAGCTAGAAACTATTAAAGAAAGGGGAAAAAACAGACCAAAGCACGTACCATACCTTTTTTACAAGACCTAAAAAGCATTCTTTCAATTTGTTGTGCACATTCTAGGTGCCAGACAGTTCAATATGGAGCATGATTTAAAAATTAAATGCTGGAATACAGTCAATATGTGGGTTTGGAGGCAGAGAGCAGTGAAGTTTCAGGGTGGTGGTGGTGAGGAATTGATGGAGAGAGGAGTTGGGCTAGGAATGGAAAAATGGGTAAGATTGGAGTCAGCAGAAAATAGAAGAATGGACATTACATTTGACTAGAACCAGATGGGCAAAGGAAGAGTGGTTGGAAAGAGGATAGCACTTTCATAGCAGTTCTCTCAGTGTTTCAGTTTTTGTACTAGTAAAAATAAAGAAAGTGATATTGGTTGGTAGTGTGCCACCAGAAGGATAGCTGAGGGTGACTAATGCGTTAAGAGCTGCTAGGGCGAGAGACTCTGTGTTTGATATGGCATTGGCATTAAGGTTCTTGGGTTTTGTGAGAGCCTCTGGTTAAGAACATGACATTGGAGATGTTTCTTTGCAGACCTATCTGCCGGTCATATGGTATGATCAGAGCCATTCTTTGGAAGGAAGAAGGTGCTTCTTGGCCACAGCATAGATACAGACTAGTAAATGCAACCTCATTGGGAAGGAATCCTTGGGTGTCCCAGTGGCCCTCCCTTCCCAGACTGAGCTCTGTCTAGGATTGTCAGGCAGGTGTTCAAATAAATAATGCAGCTAAAAATACTTCCGGTAACAGCTGGGACTTCCTTAGCTCTGGGATGGTGGGAGTACAGCATCCCAGCTACTTGGGTAGGTGTGTGTTGGCTCCAGAAAGTTAGAACAAACACGATCCAGACACATCCCCTGCATGGACCAAAGCCTCATTTCCCACAGAGAAACAAAACAAAGAATTTATTTCATCCAGTGTTGCCTGGAAACAGGTGGGCCTTGGCTGAAGGTATCAGAGGTAGAGCTCAAAACCAAACAAATTAATAGGCCTCCAACAGGGGGAGACTTTGGTTTCAGAGCAGTTGAGTGGAATTATTATCTCCTCCCTGTCCAGGTCTTATGCATTACTAACAAGTGGCACTCAACATAACCTCAAAGAAAAGATGATCTGTATTAACGGCCATAATAATGGTAGCTCTTAATACAATCACAGTCTTTTATTAAGCACTTACTATGTGTCAGATACTGTCTTTGTTGTTTTATTTAATCCTCAAAAGAATATTGAGGTAGATAATATTATCCCTATTTGCACAGATTCAGAAATTAAGGTTCAAAGTAGTTAAGCACAAGTGCTTTAAGTCACAGAGTTGGATGTCAGATACAAGTCCGATTCCTGAACTATGGATACCTGAGTAGAAATGTGAACTTGCCAGTAATGTGGCACGTTTTACCTTCTTTTTTACTCCAAACTTGCCATATACAGTAATATATAATAAAAACTTGTGTTGTTGGCATTGTAGCATATTCAAGATAATTTGGGGGAATCTAGGTTGTTTTTGGCACAAGGATCTCTCATCCCCAATCCCCATAAAGACAGCCATGCTGAGGGTGAAATCTCCTACTTCCAATTGAAGCTTCCCGTGGGATCACATTTAGCAATTTTGAGGCCATAGCTCTGAGTGGTCAAGATGTGGTGACCTTATTTTGGGTGCTGCTTCTGTAGGATTAACTCTGGTACGTGTAAGTCCGAGAGGTACATTTGACAACCAGGAGTATTTAGGATTTGGGTGACAAATGCAGTGTTTAAAACAATCCTACAGATTCAGTGTGCTCATTGTTATCCCAAGATGAGCTTGCCTGTGGTGCTGAGCTGGGAGCACGTGGACAGCCAGGCTCTGAATTGCTTTGGCCACCCAGACTTTATATGAAGAGGGTGGTGATACTGCAGGAGCCTCTTTGTGGTGGGAACTAGTTTTGAAAAAGAAGTCTATTTCAGAATTTAAGGTTAAAAAAATGTAAAAATGTCATGATTTGCAAGTAAGGCATAGTTTGGGTCTTTTGCAATTGAGATTATAGTCCTGTTTTTCCAGTCTTAGTCAATCCCCCTGCCCCAAGTTGAATCACACTTGAATTTACTGAAAGAAGAGGGGCCAATCCTCAGGATCTGGCCAAATGACAACTTTTGGTTGATAACAAAAGTGTTTCAGAATTCTACTCAGCCTTGCTCACAGGCAGTGACCCCGTCAGATCTGATAAACTGAACAAGCTAGGGGCTACCAAGAGCGGCAAAGGAGACCTACACAGACAACAGTGCTAGTCTGCGAGAGGCATGACGGTCAGGGCGGTGTCCTAGGAGCAAGCAACTTATTTTTCTATCCACTCTCATTCAGGTTTACATCTGAGGTAGGGCTAGGAAAATTGCTTCTCCTGTTGGAGGGAGGGTTAGGAAGCCTATGGTGAATGTGAACTGTGATTGAAATGTAATGAAGATCTTTGACAAATATATATGACCAGAACCTGGAAATCAGGAAGTAGTAGCCATGTTCACTTGGCCTGAGTATTTTAAAGGTTTAGACTCTGAATTGGAGTTGTAAATATCGTATGTACAGGAAACCAGGGAGTAAGTGTATGGCATTTTAGAATTGCCTGGGGAGCTTTTTATAAATGAGTGCATGTCCTGGATCAGAATTTCTGGATGTGCGGAGGCCCAGGCATGTGTATTTTTGGAAAGCTCCCCAGGTGATTCTATCCCATGTGTCACTGAATTGAGATCCATTGCTTTAGATTACTATGTAGTAACGTTGTTTTTGTCCTGTCCAATGAACATACCAGCAATGGTACACTACTCCTGTCATCGAATTTGGAGGCGTTTGGACTCTGGAAAGCACACAGAGTGTGCGTGTGGATAAAGTGTGTGTGTGTGCATGTATATGCACGCATTCATTTGTTTTCTGAAGCGTACGGTCTGCTGCTAGCCCTGTGACAGGTGATCAGAGCGATGTGGACATGGCAAGCCTGGGCAAACTGACTTTCCCCATTTCACCCTGCCTGCAAACAGAGTTAACATCCTCAAGGTAAAGCTCTGAAATCCCACGCTGACCTTTTCGTGAAGCATTATAATCAAGTTGAACATTTCCAGTTTTACTACAAATGCCTGCCCCATGGGAAAATGCTTCCCTACATTTTATGACAATTGATTCTGATTTTGAGGAACTAATTTGTATTGAATGCAAAATGTCCAGCCTCACATGGAAACTGGAAAGTCCCCACATCCAGACAGGTCCAACACTGTGTTTTTATTGTAAAGACAGGGGAAACAATGAAAGATTGTGTTTTTTTGTTTCAGAAAATCCTTCCTTCATTGTTCACATTTTTTTATTTTTTTACAGTCCTGTGGGTCTAATGACCACAGGCTGTTTTGTAGATATCTGGGCCCATGAGAAACTTCACCCTATCTGGATTCTAAGCTCCTAGATGGCAGAGCCCGCTGGATCTTGTACTGTATGTGAAGTCCCCCATAGTGCCAAGGATCCTGATGTGAATGTGTTGATCCCTTTGAGAGACTCTTGGAGACATGACTGACATTTTATACTGTGCAGCAAAAGTCAGCATTCCCCCTACCCCCCACATTATAGTTCTGGCCACAAAGGAAGCAATGCTCCTAGGACTCGATGATGTATCCAAGAGCCCTGGAGTCTTCTAACTTCATTTGGAAGAAGTCACAGAAACAAAGGCTGCTACTTCTCAGGCTAACATCTGCTGACATAAACAGAAGCCCCTCAAGGATGCCTTCTGCCAGTGCCCAAACTGGGGGCTCATGTGAAGAAATATTATCATCAGACCTTGAGTACCCCTGCCTCCAGGCCTAGCTAATGTCTTACTCAGTATGAATAGCAAGTGGTGTTTGGTCAAGAAGGCGGCGGGATGCCTATTAAGGTAACAGAGATGCCCAGTGGAATATTGCTTGTTTGGCCTTACGACTTTTAGTCCAAAGAAGGTTCTTCCTCTGTAGTAGAACTGTGGTTGACACAGGGTTTCTGTGATTTCCTTCCTTAGGTATATTTACAGTGGCTGTACCTTCCTTGCAGCAAAAAACACATTTTAGGTTCATCCTCCTGGGCAGGGGGAGAGGGGGCCTGTCTCTCCAAAAGAATGTTAAGATATCTTTGATACGCATCATGTTTTGTTTACTTGAACCAGCGAGAAGATAGGTGAGCAAGCAAGGGCAAGTGTGGGTGTCTATAAAGGTTTCTTCTAATCCTGGGAGTCAGTAAGCATTCTGGGGCTCATGGGAGACTGTCTACTCCCATTTCTGGAATTTGCCTCTTGGCATCATCTTGCAGGGGGCTTTTTCTAGCTGTACTTTGTGGTGGAAAGGTCAGCTGAGCACCAAGGAACCTGGGACTCTCCAATCTTCTCCCTCTCGGGGCCTCGAGCAGGTATTTGACTGTTGCCTATGAGCTTGGGAGCCGTGGGGTCTTACAGCTTTCTACTTGATTCTCAGTGTGGCCAGAATTCTCTTTAGGGCACTGCTTCAAATCTCAGTGACATTCCATCTGTAAAATTGGGTGGCGGTGTATTTTTTTCCCCCTGTACAGGACTGGGAGAGAATGGAGGAAGAAGGATAATGACTTAAAAGCAAAAACAATTGAATTCTTTGAGCTACAGTGCTCTGTCCTGAGAGTGCAGTTATTTTCCACTGCGGGATGCCTTCAAAAACATTTATCTGGCTTCTCTCTCTTTCCCATTTGCTGTCATTGGTGCAAAAAAATCAAGTTACCAAAAGGGTCACCCATGCTCCACAGGTGTGAATACTGAACATTTTATTTAGTGTCTCATGAGCAGCTGGTCTGTGGCTGCCTTTCTCCACTGGGCTCTGCCTTGCCCAAGGAAATGGTCAGCTGCGCTCAAGGCCTAGCAGGGGTGCACGTAGTGTTTCATGCATGTGTTCATCATTTACCTATTCAGTTTGCAAAATTTTAATGAGCATTTTTTTGTGTGTGAAAGGCTGTATTCTAGTCACAGTGAACAAAACAGACAAAATGCTTGCCCTCATGGAGCTTCCATTTAGTGAAGGAAATAGACAATGAATATGATATAATATGGCATAAAATGATACACTATGCTGTATAATACTAACATCTTTTAAACCCGATTTTATATCTTATCCCTAGACCAACTCTTCGGTCCAGGCTCCCAGGCCAGTGGTCTCCTGTTGGCTATGCCTGGCTGTCACGATTACAGATATCTGCCGGGCCTATGCTCATGGTCTATAACCATTTTCTGTTACAGAATCTTCTTGCTGCTCACTGAAGCCGTAATCTCTTATGCCGCGATCAATGGGTGGGCGCCTTTCCCATTCGGATGCTCATTTTTTAATTCCTGCTGCCTCTCTCAATGTCATTCTGTTCCATTTTTCTTTATAGACTTTCAGGTCTACTGTACCTGCTGATTACTTAGTGGAGAGTGCTGGACATCTCCCTTAATTAATTCCATCGATTTGAAATCCCACAAGGTTCAGGGTCCTTAGATTTCTGAAGCAGCTAAATGGAATGTCTAAATTCCAACCTTTTCCTTCTACAAATTGTTTTGCCACAAAGTTGCTGGGAGGAAGTGCTGTGGTTTTATTTATCTGAAGGAGTATATTAATCCGCAGAGGACTCTGCATTCTTAACTGGGCTTTTTGTGTATAAGGCGGAAGAAAAAAATGCTTGGATCTCTCTCCCCCTCCCTCCTCTCTCTCTCTTTCTCTCCTTCAACCCCTCCCCCCATCAGGATTCCATTCCTCATTCTCTTCTTTTGGTCATCTTCCTTCTTTGTTACTTACTTGCATAATGCTGGCTCAGCTGGGACCATGTCTTAGCAACCAGTGACTTCTTGAACTCTTTGACCTTCACAAAGGGTATAGAAGCTCTGCCCACGACTTTTTTTTCTAAAAAGCACCTGCCCAGGGTGTTTTCTAGGTGGATACAGCAGTGATCTTATGACAGTGATCTTGTTGAATTATACTTATTTGGTTTTCTAGTATTCCTTGTTAATAGTAAAGATGGGATTTCCGGGAGACAGTCATCAAATCTGTCTCAGGGTCATATGGTTTTTAAGAATAATGAACCTTCTATACAGGGGTTCAGAAATCAGCATTGAAAAGTACTTTAGAGATTATGAGCTCAATGCCGTCATTTTATAAATGCAAAGATGAGGTAAGGGAACTTGTACCGATTGACACCTGTCATGTACCAGGCCCTAGACTAGTCATTATGTACATATGACCTCCGAAGAGTGAAGTAACCGTGTTGGACATATTACAAGCTGCTGCTGCTAAAACCCAATCCCTTTCCAATCACCATACTGCATCTTCTTAAACCAAACAGCCAAAGAGAGGGAAGAGAGACTCCGTGCAAAGAAGTTTCTCAGGCTAACTCTTTTTTTTTTTTTGAGACTGAGTCTTGCTCTGTCTCCTGGGCTCAAGGAATCCTTCTGCCTCAGCCTCCCTAGTAGCTAGGACTATAGGTGCTCACCACCACGCCCAGCTAATTTTTCTATTTTTAGTAGAGACAGAGTCTCGCTCTTACTCAGGCTGGTCTCGAACTCCTGAGCTCAAGCAATCCACCTGCCTCAGCCTCCCGGAGTGCTAGGATTACAGGCATGAGCCAGCACGCCCGGCCTCCCGGGCTAACTCTTTAGAGGTTTATTCTGCACTCTGCCTACTAAGCTGGCAGCACTTGTAGACCCTTCCTAGAAACCGGCGCTCTGGCAGATACTGTGTGGTGGACAGTCTGGATGTGACTGAAACATTGGCAGTCATCGAGGAGTTAATGTTAGATAAGCGTGGGTGGCGAGCAAATGGAAGGGGTTGTAGGGAGAGAGAGACAGATTAAATATAACACCCCCGGTCATGCCATCTGACTGTCTGAAGTTGTGCCTACCGTGGAAGGCCAAGAAACGCATTCTGTGAAGGAGCATGGACTCGTCTAAAAACGACTTTTTCCTTTCCACCCGGGCCAGCCAGGCCGCAGAGCCCTGCGCCGCCTGCGGCTGAGGAAGACTCTGTTGCTATGCGCCGGAAGCTTAATTTTATTATTGCTCTCCCCTATTTAATGTCTGTCTCTCAGGCAGCTGGTGATGTTTTAATGAAGCTGGAATTGTATAGTCTGTAGCACTGGATAATCATAAGCTGCCGAGTCAGAATCAAATTAATAATTCATGAAATTAAAGTGTATAATTAATTTGAACCGTGCAGATGAGAAGAAGGGCCAGAGCCCACAGCCTGGAAGGAGCTGAAGTGTGGGGAGTGTTTACTGAACGCGGCTTCTATCCCCGAATAGTGCGAATCTGCGTGCGGGTTGGGCGTAGCAAGTCTGGGGTCTACCCGGACACATAGGCTTACCTGCGGCAAGGTATTTCACCCAAAACTTGGAATGACTTTCTTTGAAGTTCAAAAGCATTTTAATTGGTTTTGATTCACCCTTTCTTTACTGTAGAAGAATTTTGTTCAAAGGGGAGATGAGATTGTCACATGTTACCGGGTTACAAATCTTTGTAGCAAGAGGGTCCTGCAGAAAGTGCCATCAGAACCTTCCCTCCCTTCTACGATTCTCAAGGACATAAATCAAATCCAGAAGTTCAGGAGTCCTGTTGAGCTTCCACGCCTGGGGGTTTCTCACCCTAAGTACACTCTCTGGCTCTTTCCTGCGTACACACGGACATACAGACAGCAAATTCAAACAACTTCCTTTGGACAGTGGGAATGATACGTTTCACGTCTAGTATCTCATTTTCCATCACATATGCCCTCTGTGATGGCTGCAGAAAAATACTTTTTAGTGTCATTCTAGAAGGAACAAAGTGAAGGGAAAGCAGTGCGCAAGTGCCTCATTCCGGTGGCGACTGGTCTGCAGATTTCTAAACCACTCTGCCTTTCTCGTATTCCCCTTTTAGGCAACTGTGCAGTGCTTGTCTTCGTTACTTCTCCAGGTGTAAGAGGCAGGGGTTCTGCTCGTTACTGGTGCTGTTTACCTAACTTGCGAGGTGTTTTACATGTATTCTGCGGACATCTGCTGGGCTCCCTTTATTATATCTTTAGGGATGCCTGTTACAGATGTGTCCTTGGGTTTTGAATGGTGATTGCTGTGGTGCCATAGTAAACAGAGGGATTTGGGGGTTGTCCTTTTCATTAGAAAATCCCTCTAAACATGGCAGGTTCCTCCCCCAGCGGACTTGCAGAGAATGAGAAGGCAAAACAGGAATCCGTGATTGTCCATTTCTCTTTGTCAGGCCTTTGAGACTTCTTGTTCTAAAGGGACGAATGACTGGAAGCCATGATACAGACTAATGATGCATAAGCCCCCAAAGGTTTGGGTTGAATTGAGGCTCAGTTGACTTCACATTTTTAGGTTTCAGAGTGTTTATTTGTCCCTCACATAGAGGCTTTCCCTGTCTGCCTCTGTTCACATACTTAACCAGAAGCACCAGAAGGAAGTTGGGCCAGTGAGATGCCTCGTAGGATTTGAGGGCCTCGCATGCAGCAGTATTCTGCACACCAGTCTCTTTCCTCCTGTTTTGATCTGCATGCTTCCCCTAACTTGCTTCTGCTTGCATGGCATTAACTTCTGAAGCACCTTTCTGTTTCCCCGCAGGTAAGGTTTCAGGTACTGGTAGTTTGCCACACTGGCAGATTACCCATAAACATATCTGAAGGTTCTATGTTGCTCTTGCAATCCTTAAACCATTGCACGTCCAACATTCTCAGACTAACGCACAAATCAGGAACATCTGATGCCCAACCCATACCAAATGCATTTCAGGGCGGAAAATTGTGGTCCTGTAATATGTCTGGCTTCCCGTCTTCAAGGCAGTTTGCTTACATGACTCAGTCCTGACTGTGAGGTCAATCCATCAATCCATCAATTTTGAGCAAGAAAGCCAAGACAGAAATCAGTGACTTGTCTAAGACAACTACAGTGGTTGGCACCATGATGGGGTTTATTGTTGGTAGATGGAGTCTTTGATGACCCCAGGATTTGGTTAACTACCTCGGAGCTTCTGGAATTTCTTTCTCTTGTGTTCAATTGGAAGTTTTTTACTTCCCTGGGTGAATTAGGTGTTATCTTCCTGGAAAAGTATTATACTACATGGTTCCTTGTATAACCATTTTAACCTTAGGAGTTTAATCTGTTTTAACAAGGTTAAAAGTGAGCTTTCTCTTTTTACATACAAACCTTTGGTTAACCTACAATTACCTCCTCCTGGGAATAGGAGTTCTCTGATTCAAATGTGTTGACTAAAATTTAGAGGGACTGTTGTCTTTTTGCGCCATGGGTTTAGTGTGAATGGAAGGGGCAAAATGGGAATGGCGGTTCCTGAGTCTGCTTGTGTGTCACCTGAATATCTGGACAATGGCCCTTTTGGTGCAGGTATTTGAACCATGCAAACAGTGATTAGCTGAGATTGCCATATGATCAATTTAATCAACCATGTGGCATTCAGCCATACATATGGCTGGAACCAATAAATTAACCAAAACAACCTGGTCACATCTGGGCATATGAATCGATGCATGCCGAAGCCATATCAGGGAATTACATAAAATTGCGAGCATGGCCACTCACTTCATCATTAAATTAGCACCGCGTTTGACATAGATTGAGTATAAAATAGAGAGGTCTGCTGAGTATAAAATGGTCTTTAGAAAGTCTTTTGGGAAGAGAGGTATTTCTTAAAACCTATAATGACAAAATAATGCTTTACTAGGAAAAGTAGCCCTGTTCCTCACACTGTGAAACAGTTCTTCAAAAAAGAGGTCTGGTGCACATCTAGGGAATCTAGAGGTACATCTAGAACATCACAGTCCTAGAGGCACATCTAGGCAAAGTGGCGTGGTCAGAGTACCTTTGTAGAGAGGCAGAGGTGGGGCTCAGCATTTGTCTTAGTGTTCTTTTCCCAAAGAGACTCGCCGGTGCTTCCGTAATGCAGGAGGAAGCCTTTGCTGTAGTGTTTTGGGTTCCCTCCAGCTACTCCTTTTGATCCCTTCATTTTAGTCAGATGCTTGAGCAATGCAATATGGTGTTATGGTTTTGCTAGAGCTCAACACCAAGCTTTGGCTTTATTAAGTTACAGACCCCCAAGAATGAAGATTTTGATCCTTTAGCAGCTCCTGAATGAGTTATTGCATTCACCCCTTGGCATGTACATAATGAACATGTAATCAAATTCAGTAATTAACTTATTTATGTATTTGTTTAATGTGTGCCCTTACTGTTTGTGTTATGATCTTACAAAATCTTTACGATTCTGTTGTTTTCGATTGTAAGATTCTAAAAGACAGGGACTATGTCTGTGTAGTTTTATTTACCACTCACTGTGTTGTACTAATAACACCATATTTGGTTATAATTCAGAGGAGTACAATTCTTGATTAGGATATTTTAATAAAGTACGTTTTGTAAGAACTACTCTAGTTTAGAAAATAAATGGGCAGATAACTTTCATTTTGTGGTTCTGTAATTTGGAGCAGAGAGTTACAGTTCTTCGGGGTAGGTCTGTCCCGTCTCATTCCCTCATACGATGGCAATGGTTTTTTAGTCTTAAGGTTTGGAGATTCATTGAGAGTGTGACACACACACGTGATAGTAAGGGGTCTTGCATTGGTTTGCGGCAAAAGCCGACAGTCCTTTCCCAGGCACCAGCAAGGACTCACAGCCACTTTACTTTGTCCTGTGAAGTAAGGCTCTTTGTCTGCTGCCAGAATTTAGATGCAGGTACATGGTACAAAGGCTTCTTTTTGTTTGAGCACCAGAGGTATTTGTCCCAACCTGCCCATCAGCCATCAGTGCCACCCTCTCCCAACCTGTAAGGAATACTTCTGAAAAGTTGTCTCTCCCTGGTTTGAGTTGGAGCAAATTGCCTGCATTTGTGTCTTTCCTTCTCACCTGCTAAGGATGCAAGAAAAGAAACAAGTGAACAAAAAGCTGAGCTAGCTCCTTCCTGTCCATTCTGGCGAGAACTGACGTGGCCACAGTTGAGATAGGTGAACCGTTGTCAAGCCTTGCTTCCCAGAGAAGCGAGCAGGGAGCTCATGAGTGTTGAAGAGGTTCTGCACAAGTGCGCTCCCATTTTCCGTGCAAACCCATAATTTACTTGTTTTCCAATAGGGTAGGAGTAATTCATAATTTTCAGAAATTATTTGTTATCATTATAACATTTCCCCACAGGCAGCAGATAGCCCATTATTCAGAATTATAATGTATTTTGATTCAGACAGGGTCAGAATAATGAAATTGGAGGGAATGTAGAAAATATGGGTATTAATGTTAACTACACATACTTCACTCAACAGAAGGAGGGAAGCTCTCTCGGCCAAAGAATTGTTTATTTTCCCAAAAATGCATATTTTTCATTCAGGGCCTCTGGTTTTTAACTCTACAACACCAGTTGAGTAATTTTTAACTGCAGGATGCATCTCTTTCCCAATATTCTCCCCACCTACCACAACATATTTCAGTTTAAATAGCCTGTTATTTTTCTTCATAGAGCCATGTCTCTGCATGGGTGAGAACTACAAAACCAGTCAGGAGGAATTTGATATGCCAAGTGGGTCATCTCATTATAACTTCTAGGAAACCACAAGATAATTGTGGGGTTACTGCTGGGAGGCTCCTCAGCATTGCATTAGACGTTTGTACTCTTCCCTGTTCAACTTGTAATAGCCACTTCTCTTTTCAGTACGTTTTATAGGACACCTGAATAAAGGTGGTTGACTTACATTTTCAACCAGAATTGCCAGGAATACTTGGTGACTAATCTTAGAGGTTTAAAAAAGCAAAAATAAAAATGTGTGGTTGAATTTTTACAGTGAGCAGGAAATTCATCTTAGTCTGCATCAAATGATTGGCGTACCTTTAGTGATAAAAAGTGTTTTTACTCTAACTGATATCCTACTGATAGATCTGCTCACTATGAAATGGTCAGATGTGACCTACTAAATGACCTTTTGCCGTTTATCCATGTGATTATGTTTGTGCTTTCATTTTTTTTCTTCCTTTCTTTCCTCATCTTTGTCATCAAAAAATATTTATTAAGAATTTATGTTCAACCCCCCACTGCTAAATTTGACTGGCTTAAACAAAAAAAGAATTTATGTATGATGGCAGTAATAGGTTGGGCCTGCATTCTAGGGAGTCACAAATTAACATATGCTTTTAATATGGAGATCAAGATTTCAAAGGTATTGCATAAATATGTATGTACATATAATATATGCATAGATATATATTTATGTATATAAGTAGTAAGAAGCACTTATTTGGTATTTACTATAGGTGTTTGCCCGGCAGTATTCTTAGCACTTTTCAGGCAATTTATTTAATCTTTTAAAAGAAATAGATGAGACAGGTATAATTATTATCTTTTACAGTTAAGGAACCTGAGACCTAGAGAGGTTAACTAACTTGCTCAAGGTCACACAGCTCATAAGTGGCATATTTATTTAACCTAGGCAGACGGTCTGGCCCAAGAGTCTTTGATTTTAACCAGTACACTGTGCTGCTTCTAAGTGTAGGTATAATAAGCAAAGGACAGATAATAAAAGTAATTATAATAATAATTAATATCATAATAAGTAAACATTACTGAATATTTCCTATGCATCGAGCATCGTGGCAAACATTTTACATTTATTGTTTTATTTAATCCTCTGAATAATTTGATCATGTAGTTGCCATTATTATCCCACTTCAAATATTTGGAAACAAACTTAGTTTCTAAACCTGCTCCGTGTTACACAGCTGGGAAAGAGCGAAGCCACTTGTTGGGGTAAATCCCGGATGGCTTCAGGACATCTAAAGGCCACAGGAAATCAGTGTGACGGGAGCAGAAGGCAAAGGAAGTTAGTAATGGCAGGTCGATCAGCTCATTGGAATATGGAGTTAGTGACCTCTGAGTTGTGCCCTATTCCGTGAACACAGCCACTGACTCTTAGTCCCCTAGTTGATGGGGAAAGAGAACATGATGGACTGGTACAGATCAGTTACCGAAGAGCGTGTCTCATTGCCTGTGACCTGGCCATGCTTCCCTGTGTCCAGAATCCAGTCCCGTGGATGTCCCGACCTGTCCAACACATGCCTCAGGAGTAGGAGGTGCGGGTCTTGGGATTGCTCTGTGTATGGTGAGGATGAAACAGTTAAATGTCACTTTCTTATCCTCAGTCTTATAACATAATTGGTGTAAGATTTTTTGGGGGGGAGGTAGTTCCTTCCTCTCACCTTTTACCCCAGACCCCTCTCATCCCTCTGAGAAGGCTCAACACTCTGCAGTCCCCCACCCTCACTGAACAGTTTTGCAAAGCAAAGGTCCCTATGGCTCACCCTGTTCTCCTTGCTTTGGCTGCCACACCTAAGCTGAGATCTAACCAACCTTGGGTTGCAGATAAGGCTCCAAGATTCACAACCCCGAAAAAGTCCCATTTTGTGTGAGCTTGACCAAGGCCAGAGCAGAGGCAGGACACAAAGTCAAATAAACCCAATCAGCCCTGTCCCCTCGGTGCTAAAGAAGCAACTATAATAACCATTTTTTCCCCCATGATTTTGCCATATTTTCTCTCCTTTTGAGATTTGTGATCACCTTTCTCTGGATGGTGACATTCTGGGTGATTTTTATTTTTCACCGTATTTTACTGCACATTTAAATTTTTTAATGTGCGTGTATTTCTTTGTTTAATGTGCAAAAACATAATGCATGGATGGGTAGCATGCATCAGAATGAGATCAGAAAAATGGAGGACACCAGCGTTTTTTGCCAGTGTATTATTCTGTGTGTGTGTGTGTGTGTGTGTGTGTACACGTGAGCACACAGGCATGCTGTGTATGTGTTTGTGACATGGGCAACAGGTTTTCCGGAGGCTGGGCTCTTTCTCTGCATTATCTAGGGACTTCTCTACAAGAGGAAGACCCACTTGACCCATTTTTGCAGGTGTCTTTTGCTTTTTTCCTACCCTCTGCTTCCCTGCCCCCATCAGATATGTTAATGGCTCATATCATCTTCCCTTTTCACCAGCCGAAGGGGAAAAAAAATCTCGCTTGGCTTCTCCTCTGATTTCAGCCTGTCACTTGATGAGGTCCCTGCTATTTATATTTTTGTTTGTGAGGAGGGAGGGGGGAAACACATAAATAAAGCCCAGGCAAGCCCAGCCACCCTGCTGGATGTGAAGGGACTCCCTCCTACTGTGGCAGCAGGGCTGCCTAACTGGTATTTAAGCGGGGACCAGAGGTCCACACTGTGAATGCCGTTGAAAGGGTTACTGGGAAATGCAAACAAAAACAACATGCAAATGAGGCTTCCAGCAACAGGTAGACTTAATCAGATGCTGTCAGATGAATTCAGCATCTCCCCGATTGTCGCCTCTCTTTGCCTCCCATTCGGAAGCCCTCATCTGCTCCAGATGTGGTTTAATTTACTGCGACTTGGCTAATTACTGTAATTAAGGATTAATTACTGTTAATTACTTTCACATAAACTCAACGCCAGTCAAAGAGCGGAGCCTTATGAAGTCTGCCACAGAAGTGAGCACGGGCTCGGCGGCCTGTGTGAGCTCTGCGGGTCTCTGTGTGTTGCCGGGGCCCCTGCTCCCACGAAGCTTCCTGACCTTCCAGCATCACCAGCGGGTTGGGAAGCCAAAGGTTCGAGAAGGGTCAGCGCTCAGGCCCTCGCAGTGCGTCAACTACCTGGTACTTCTGTACACAGTGGGCAGCCAGAGAGACAGGGACAGTGTTGGGGAGAGGGCCCGGACAACCTGCATAGACATGCGCACAGCACTGGCCTTTCCCAGTGAGCGTGGGAGCCGGTCTTGTCTTCTCTTTCTGTTGGCTTTGCGAGCGGGTAAGATGCCCACGTTCTGTATCAGTGCTGAGGTACAGGAGATGTTCGCCACAGGTAATTGGAGCAAAAATAAAACAGGCTGGAAACCAGTACCAGGTCATCCATTTCTTCCTGACTACCACTTTCCCTTCTCAAAACTTGGTCTTATTTTTGAAGTAAGAAATGGATAAAGGACAGTTAAGCACAAAGCACGTAACTAATCATACAAATATGAGGATCCGTGCCCCCTCGAATACCTGTTCTCCAACTTCACCTGGGCTTCCAGCTCTGACAATTAGTGTTTTCACTTGTTCTAGAGAAGCTAGTGACTTGAGTGACTATTAAAACTGTTTTCCTCTCCTTGAGTCTTGAAGTCAGCTCCCTCCCACAGATGGCCTTGCCTTCTAGTTCATGAAGAATATTGAACCCTTTCTCCCAGTCCCCCCACACCAGCTCTAAGTGCACATACGTCCTTTCTTCCTTCTCTCCTTTCTCAGTGAGGTTCTCTCTTTTCTGTGTAAAGG
>RJWJ010017241.1:0-33317 GCA_004363605.1 Indri indri
GGGGGGCCGGTGTTTCCCAAAGAAGCCTTCCTCTGCATGAGGAGCTGCAGAATTAACGCCTAGTCCCAGAGCATTAAGAATAGCAAGCCGTCCTCTGCCACTGCCAAGTTGGAGCAGGTGGCATAGCGTGGCTGTGGTGGCACCCCTGTCACCCTCGTCAGTGGGGAGAGTGCCACGGGCAAGTCATCGGGGGCAGCAAAGGCGAAGCAGCAGTGCCTTTACAAGCCCCAGCCTGAGTCACATCTCCAGTGGGGACGGGGTCAACTGAACAGTGCCGCTTAGAAACGCAGCCGCCTTTGCCGGGCAGGGCCTCTCTCTGAACAAACCGGATTCTGGAACTGGCAGCTGTCTGAGGCCTGGGGACTGTTTTGCAAAACAGGGCAGTTGATTCTGATGCAGAGCACTTTGCATAGTGTGTAGCTTCTGCCTGGAAAGTCAGCTCTGGTGACTGTGAGGCCAGTACCTCGTGGCCCTTTGGGTCCTGGGGTAACTTAGATCATATGGAGGCCGTTTGAGCTTGTGGAATCTTTGGCCCTTTTCTGATATGTTGATGCTTATCTGGACACCACAGGAGGCAAAACGCAGATGTTGCCCCCAGCGCAAAGTGACCACGGACAGACCTGTACGAATTAGAGGGGAAGCCCCTTTCTGCCACGGCAGCCTTTTGTCACTGTTCCTTGCTTCCTTACCCCCCTCATCGTTACAAACCAGGTGTATTATTTATGGGAAGGGGGCACCTCCCCACCGGGACTGACACCCCTAATTGGAGCACATCTGCCCGGTGGGAGGCCCCTCCACTTTTTGTGATCTCCCAGCACCGTGTTTATGGATGCCGGCTCCTGTCCAGCAGCGACAGCAAACACTCCAAATTTACCTCTGTCAACCGGGGGCGAACCCAGGTGCCTGCAGGGTCCAGGAGTGAATAAAGGCACTGCGGTGACAATGGGGAGGGGTGTGGAGTGGCGCTCACGGGCCCTGTTTCAAGGGATCAGCTGCTGCTCACCCAGTCGACTCTTGCTGTGTGGAACCACAGGTTGCCAGAAAAAAGTCTTTGAACTTTTCAAGAGATGGCAGAACCCCACATCTTGATATAAAATCTGATGTTTAAATAAGTTGGGAACCAGTTTGTTCGTGGGCCAAACAAAACATCCGTGGGTAGCACGTGGCCCGTTGCTCGTCAAAAGCCTTCAGGGCAAAGCGGTTTGCAGTGCACGCATCTGCCTAACACGGGAGCAGGGCGGCGTGGGGGGCGCTCAACCCTGGCAGCACGAGGACACGGTGTCGATCGGGGCAGCCCCAGCACCAGGCCTCGGGACAGAGTGGCCCTGCAGAGCGCGGGCCCCCGAGAAGTGGGTTCGCTGGAACAACCCCAGGCAAGAGACATCTTCTCTTTCTCGAGCACAGCTGCCCCTTCCGCAGGTGCCTGTTCCCAAGCGGGGCCTCTGTGCCCAGCCACATGTCCTGCCCTTCTGGGCAGAGCGACTGCCTGAGAGTCCTGCGTCTTCTGTATGGCAGCTTCGTTTGCTTCTTGTCCCCCGTGTTGCCGGTGGCAGAGCTTGGTTACCTGTGAGAAGAACACAGTCTATTTTTTAGCAGCTCACCAAGGAAAGTGGGTCCTAGTTGTGTCTACTCAGGGGAATGGGTCGCAGGTTGTCAGGGTGGGAAGGAAGCCTGGTATTCTCACCTGTTAACTTCAAGAAACTAATTCTGTTCATGGGTAAAGTGCCTGCAGGGGTTTCGTGCAGAGCGGCTGCCGCAGGGCCTGTTGTCACATCTTCCCTGGGGCTGCCTCTCCCCCTCACTCGCCGCCCCTGCCCTGCTACACCCTGGCGGGCTTCCTTGCACCCCCGACCCTGTGCTGCTTAACTCGGGGAAATTTCGCCTGATTCCCCGTGCCATGGATGGTTGGCAACGAATGGAGACATTTTCGGGTTGTCAGAACCGGGGGATGGTGCTTCTTGAAGCTAGTGGGCGGAGGCCAGGGCTGCCCCAAACACCCCACAGTGCACAGGACAGCCCCCCCTCCCCCACAGCAGAGAACGATCTGGCCCAAAACGTTGGTGGCACCAAGGTTGGGAAACCCTGATGTAGCCTGAGAAGCTGGCTCATTGGATCCTGTGTAACCAGCTGCAAACCTCTGGGGCTCTCTGGTCAAGAAAGAGGGAGAAGAAACCGCTGTCTATTTAGCATCTGTGAAGTGCCAGGTATTGCGCCGGGAGCTTTTATTTTATCACATTCTCACGTCTCCCCTTCGAGGTTGGTATTATTGTTCCCTTTGTGTCAGATGAGGAAACAGAGCCTCGAAGAGCTCAGTGACTGGCCCGTAGTCTCACAGCGGGATGTGGCGGAGCGGGGAGCGTGAGCTGAGTTCACACGATTCTGCAGTCTCTGCTGTTTGTCACCGTCACACCAAAGCGAAGCACGTACGTAGCAGGGCATTCCTAGGTACCCTCAGGGTCGGCGATTTCTAAGTGCCGCATTTTACTTGTGGGCCCTCTGTGCCCTAAGAAATGAAGTCTGGGCTTTGTCACGCTCATCGTGGGACATTGCCTCTGGAGGTTTCTTGAGAGTGGGCTGCAGCCACTGGTTTAAACCCGCCCCTGCTCAGCCTCTCAGGGTGCCCATCTGCTGGGGGCAGCCTGCTGTTGGTGCTGTCCAAGGTCCTACCCATCTTCCCCGCTTCGGGGTTATCTTCCAAAGTAAATGTTGGAGAAAAAGCTAGAAAATGGGGCTGGGGAGGGTTAAGGAACTTCTGAGAGCTTTGACCCAGCTGAGAAAAGGGGTCTTTGATAGCTGTTCAACTCCCCCTCTGACCCATCCCATTCCTAATTGCTTTGCTCATGAGACAGCCCCTCTCATCCCCACTCATCTAACGTGCCCGGGATGTTTGGTTGGTTTTTTTCTTTTCGAGGTGGGGTCTTGCTCTGTCTCCCAGGCCGGAGTGCAGTGGCACGATCATAGCTCACTGCAGCCTTGAACTCCCGAGCTCAAGCGATCTTCCAGCCTTAGCCTCCCGAGTAACTGGGACTACAGGCGTGCACCACCACGCATAGCTAATTAAAAAAAAAGAAAAATTGTAGAGACAGGTCTTGCTATCTTGCCCAGGCTGGTCTTGAACTCCTGGGCTCAAATGATGCTCCCACCTCAGCCTCCCAAAATGCTGGGATCAGGCAGGAGCCGCTGCGCCTGGCCTGCCCAGGAGGTTTTAATTGGACCAGAAAGAAGGCTGACCACAAGCCCAGCTTTGGCCCAGACGTGCTGTCCTTTGAGCACACAGTCTGCCGGCTTAGCAGGCTGCTCTGAGATAAAGCAGGTCATGGATTGCTGAGTAAGAACAGGATTCCACGTATTTATTTCTGTTTCGCACATGAGAACTTGCTGTGACAGAGTCGTGGATGTTTTTCTCGCTGGCTTGTTCTGGGAAGGCAGGTTGAGACATCACTAATGCAACAGGAGGCAAGCTGTGCTGTCGGGGTTGGGATGAGGCCTGTGTTATGGCTTTCGCGTTAAGGCACAAGCAGACTGGCATCACTGGCAAGAGGAAGGACCGCCGTGATGCGGGCCTGGGCTTGACTCGAGGCCATGCCACTCACTATCTCGCTGATCTTGGAGTAACCCTGTAAGGGCGTTGTGCCTCGATTTCCTCATCTGTGAAATGGGACTGATGATAGGCCCCACCTCAGAAGGTGGAAGCACGTAACACCAGGCAGTAATAACAGTGATTACTTTTGTTGTTAGCAAGAGTGTGCTCAGCTGATTCCTGGGTTCCTTAGGACCAGGGAGGAGCTTGGCATTATGAGGGGCTCGGGGCACAGGGCGGGAGGAGCACCCAGCACGCGCACCCCCTGGGGACGGGTAAGGGACCGTAGAGATTTCTCCGTGCAGCTCCAGCCGTGGTCTCTCCCTTTCTTCCCAGATATTGGTCTAGTTGATCTGGGAGGCTGAGGCACGAGGATCTTGTTAGCATGAAGATAGCATCCCCGTGGCCAAGCCCAGAGACCCGACTGCAGAGTGTCAGGGTCCCCCACATAGCGGACCTTCCTTCACCTCAGTAAACTGGGCAGTGTGGCGGCTGGCAGGAGTGCATTACGGTAGATAAGCCAAAGCTCTGTTATTAACTTCTTAAAGGATTCCAACGGCAGCTTGGTACATAACAGAAGAGGCGAGACTTTGAGTCCGACAGACCCGGGTTCGAATTCCGGCTCTACCGCCTAGCAGCCTTGACCTCCACCTCGCTCTGCCTCAGCAGCCCCGTCTTCCAAACGGGGCTGCTGGCAAAGACCCCGCCGGCTCGCTGGGCGGAACAAAAGAAACGTCACCTGCTAGGAGCGTCTCACAGGGCAGCTGTCCTGACTGCACGTTTTACCGCTTCGTTCAGACTCTCACTTCAATCCCAAAGTGATTTGAGCTGGCGGCGTAGATATTATTACCGTTTCTTGCCCTACTTCCTGTCTTTTATTTTTAAACACTGGAGCATCTGAACATTTAGTTTGGAGAAAGGGAAGCAGATTAGATATTTTGGGCACAATAACCTTCATCTGATTTGGGGTTCGTAAAAAAATAATGAAATGCCCCTAATATCAGAGAGGTATGACTGTAACACAAGAAGCCGACTGCCCTTTACAGACCAAATTGTCTTGTCCTGCCAAAGTGTAATCGATTCTGGTGAGAGCTTCCTTCTCAGTGGGTCAAGCAATTTCACAGCTTTCTGCATTTCTCCCTGCACTTTTTAAATGATGTCTAGGAGTGGTTCCTGAGAATGGTTACCTTGCTCGGTTATCGGTTATTTACTGGCACGTTGGTGCTGGGGAACAGACACACACGATGCTTTGGTGGCACATGATACTGAAAACGTATTGCTCGTCATCAACTGATGGGCTCGGAGGCCCAGCTGGTGTTGGCTGAGCTCACGTCCACGTCCAGGGACCGGCTGGCTGGCTGCTGGCGCAGGGTGGCCTTGACTGGGCATTGCTCCACAGGTCTCTCATCCTCCTCCTGGGACCAGCGGGCTGGCCTGGGTACGTGTGGCAGGGAGCAAAGGCAGGGAAAGCCCACTCACAAAGGCACGTTCTGACCATGTCACATTGGTAACATTCCATTGCCCAGGCGATTCACAAGGCAGAAGCCAGACCCAGAGCAGAGTCACCTGGCAAAGGATGGCACAGAGAGGGATGAGTGATTGGAGCCATTTGCGCAGCTACCACAGATGTTCACTTGTTCTAGGTCGAAGGAGAGAGGGTGTCAATGGGCACGCGGCACAGCTCTGAGGTTCTAAGGCAGGTGGGGGCCGGGGGAAGGCGGACCAGTGGTTAGAGCCCAGACTGTCCACAAACCAACGATGGGGGCTGGGAGGGGTCATCCCCCTGTATTTGGGGATAGAGCCAAGTTAGAACCTTTAATATATGGATCAGATCCTGCTGGCCTTGACTGAGAAAGAGGTTTTTTAATTAACAAACAGTAAAATTGACTTTGCTGCCGTTGTTCACCTCCGTGAATGTTAACCCGTCTGTGGCCTGAGTAACTGGCATCACGGTCAAGATGCAGCAGAGTCCCAGCACCCCAGGAAGCTTCCTCGTGCTGTGCCCTGTAGCCTCAGCCTCCTCCTGCCCCAGGTCCTTTTCTCCGTCCCTGCCGTCTTGTCTTTTCAAGAATGCCATGTAAAATGGAACCCTACAGAGAGTAACGTCTTCTTGCCCTCAGCACGGTTCCCCGGAGTCGTCCCAGTTGTTGGTGTACCAGCAGTTTGTTCCTTTTTATTGCGAGTAATACTCCATTTTATGAACGCACACAGTTTATCCATTTGTCAAAGATACTTGTGGTGTTTCCAGTTGTTGGCAATTTTGCATAGAGCCGACAGAACCATTGAATGCAGGAACAAAAATGTTGATTTCTCTAGGATAAACCCCTAAGTGGGGTGGCCAGACCACACAGGAAAGGTAAGAAACTGCCTCGCTGTCTTCCAGAGTGACCGCACCACTGGGCGTTCCCACCGTCAACGCGTGAGAGCCAGTTGCTCTGCGCCCTCGCTAGCATTTTGTATGGTCACGACTTTTTATTGTAGCCTTTCAAAAGGATGCATGATAGTATCTCATCATGGTCTTAATTTGCATTAAGGGTTAGGCTTAGGGCATGTCCCTAGTGACTCATGACACTGACTTTTCACGTGCTTGTTTTTCTTCCACATATCCTCTCTGAGGAAGCGTCCAAGTCTTTCGCTCATTTTCAAAAATTGGGTTGTTTATTGTTTTCCCGTTCAGTTTTGAGAGTTCTTCATGTATGCTGGGTACAGGCCCTTGGTCACACATGTAATTTACAGGTATTTTCTTCCAGTCTTCAAGTTGTCTTTTCATTTTCTTAGCAGTGTCTTTGGAATAACAAAGCTTCTTAATTTTGATGAAATACAGTTTATCATTTTCTTCTGTTCTGGATCATGCTTTTGGTGTCATGTCTAAGGACTCTTTGCCTAAACCCAGGTCACAAAGATTTTCTCCAAGGTTTTCTTCTTAAAGTTGTATAACTGTATATTTAGATCTGTGATTGGAGTTAACTTTTGTATAAGGTGTGAGGTTGGGTCAAGGTTAACGTATTTCCCATGGCTGCACTGTGTTCAGGGCCGAGTGGAGGGAGGACAGAAAGGAACATTGTGGGTTTGCCTCCCCACCCCCCACCTTTGGGACCACAGCTTTTCTGATTGAAGAGGAAGATTTTCCCTGTATTAATTTCTTATTGCTGCCATAACACACTGCCACAAACTTACTGGCTGAAAACCACACAGATTTATTTTTCTGAAGTTCTGGAGGCCAGAAGTCCAAAATCAGCCTCCCTGGACTGAAGTCAAGGAGTCGGCAAGGCTGGCTGCCCCTGGAGGCTCTAGGACAGAGCCTGTTTCCTTGCCTTCTAGAAGCTGCCCTCACTGTGGCCTCTTCCTTGCTTCCCAACCTCTGCTTCCATCGACTGCTCTGACTTGGACCCTGTGATTACATTGGGAAAATCTCATCTCAAAATCTTTACTGTAATCCCAGCTGCAAAGTCCCTTCGTCACAGCAGGTGGCACAGTCATGGGCTCCAGGGATTAGGATACGGACGTCTTTGGGAGCCACTATCCGCCGTACCACACCCTCCCTCCGAGTTTTAGGTGCTTGAGGACTGCTGCAGGCTGAGGCTGATAGGGGCAAAAAAGGGAAAGGAAGGAAAAACAGGTACCCCCACACTTTCCGAGCATGCGGGGGTCCCTTTGCCACTCCTTGAGCCAGAGATGGAGCACTTCTCTGGGAGTCCTGTCTGTCCACCCCCTGCCCACTTTTGCGGTCAGGCCGCCTTGAGTCCAGGCTGCAGGGCGCTAGAGAGAAAAAGGCGGTAAACTCACTGCAGGTTTGCCAGGATGTCAGATTCTGCTTGTCTGCCCAAGCCACCTGCTGTTGTTTGCTTTCCTGAGTCCTCGAGTAGCTGCCTCGTGTGTCCCGCCAGGATTTCTAGCTGCGCTGGGTGGGAGGCATGACGGGAGGACCACGCTCCTTCATATGCAGACCTGGAACTCCTTCCTCAGCATTTCCTACCTGAAGTATTATGGGATAGTTGTGCACGTGAAGAATGACCACACTGTGTAGACGTGTATTGTGTCAGGGAGTGAATGCTGGTTATGGGGGAATATTACTAACAGTCGTGATGGTCGGCATTAATTTCCTCATTTAATCTCCACAGCACTCCCTGTGAGGGCAGTTACCGTGTTTAGGCCCATTTGACAGATAAGGAAGCTGAGGCTCAGAGAGGCTGATAAACTTGTCAAAGGGACCCACACTCAGTGCGTGATGGAGCCAGGATCTGAGACCCAGGTCTGTGTGAGCCAGGGTCCCAGGTCATGACCACTCCAGCATGGGATTTTTAACCATCCGCCCCTGTCAGGGACTGCCGGACCCCTCTCCACCGCCCGACCTCTCCCGAGGCCACGCTCTTGGCCACTTCTCTGTCTGACTTTGTAGCATCTTCCTTTAGCCAGCTCCTGCACGACGCTGCGCCAGGCCCCGTTACCACCACCCAGGCGGGAGTGTGGGTCCCTCTTTTTTTTTTTTTTTGAGACAGAATCTCACTGTGTTGCCCGGGGTAGAGTGCCATGGCGTCATCCTAGCTCACAGCAACCTCAAACTCCTGGGCTCAAGCAATCCTGCCTCAGCCTCCCGAGTAGCTGGGACTACAGGCATGCGCCACCATGCCCGGCTGATTTTTTCTATATATTTTTTTAATTGTCTGGTTAATTTCTTTCTATTTTTAGTAGAGACGGGGTCTCGCTCTTGCTCAGGCTGGTTTTGAACTCCTGAGCTCAAACAATCCACCCGCCTTGGCCTCCCAGAGTGCTAGGATTACAGGCGTGAGCCTCTGCGCCCGGCCGGGTCCCTCTTTTTCGTCCTGTGACCACATCATTCCCTCCACCACGGCAGCCAGTGCCTTGTGCTGACCTGTGAATGTGTATTTCTCATTCCCACGCATGGAAATGTCCAGAGGGCAGGGGCCTTGCCTCTTTCCCTTCCATCCTGACTGTAGCACAATGCCCGGAAAGTAGCAAGTGCTCAGTGGGTATTAATCGTAAAGAACCAAAAGCTATTTTCCACTGATTGCCCGCAGGAGGTATTAGGGCTCAGACAGGATGTTTGATCATCTAGGCAGCCTTGGCTTGTCTGATGAATCCAGAAGGGCTCATGGTCGTGATCCCACTTCTGTTTTCTCTTTTCTTTCTTTCTTTCTTTTTTTTAGTTAGTGTGGCAGAGATGGCCCTAATCACCAGTTAGCCCAATTGTACCATATTGTCTCTTCCCACCCAAGTCCCTAAATGGAGCTACCATTTCAGATTCAGGCACTTTGCCTGGGCTCCTGCCCTGTGTCAGGCCCCGAGCCAAGCCTTTCACATGCAGCTGTCATGTGATCTGCAACTCTAGGAGAGGTCAGACCCATTGTTATTTCCATTTTGTAGATAAGGAAATCGAGGCGTAGAGAAATTGAGGAATTTGCCCACAGTCGCACAGCTGGCAAGTTTTAGAGCTGGTGTTTGAACTTGGGTCTAGCTCCTAAATTTCTGCTATTTGAAAGCAAAGTGTTGGGAGTGTGGACTTTGGGGCCAGGCTGGTGTTGGCCCCAGGTGAATGATGCCAAGAGGTTGAATGATGCCAAGAGGACTCTGTTGGTGTCATTCTCCAGCATGTTCTGTCTAGTGGGAAGATGGCTCCTGGCAGCTGTGGACCTTGATGGGCCCCATAGATTCAGGGCCTGAAGACTAAACATCCTTCTCACCAGTTCCTGCCAAAGTCCTAGGGAAGGACCTTGTTCCTCACATCTTTCCTGATAGCTCCAGCAGAAATTCCAGGGACCTTTGGGTCGTGAGCCCATTCGAGGCAATGACTATGGCCCAGGGCATGGAGTACCTTAATTAGATAAATCTGGGGCAAAGGGGTGGGACATTCAGCCCACCCAAACTCATGGACTGAACATGATTGATACGGGAGTTGGGGGACAGTTCCCTGAAAGAAGAGATGGTGGGTGGACAAACATATGCCTGTTTTGTGGGGTCTGGTGTACAGCTGTCAGCAAAGCCACAGCCAACTGCTGTGGCAGGTTGTTGTGTAAGAAGCTTGTGACACCTTTGGCCCAGCCTTCCACGCCCACTGAGCCACGAGATCACGCCTCTGTGGAGCATCTTCCGCGCGTCCCAGTGCATCCTCCCGGCAGAGTGGGCAGGATGCCCCAGCACTCCCGGCAGGCGCCATCTGTTCCAGACGTGCTCACGGCCTGTGCTCCACAAGGCAGCCGAGTCGGAAAATCCTAACCGCGATCAATTAGTGAAGTCGGGTTGCAAGGGGTTTGATCAGGGTTGTTGAGATTTTCTAAGATGTCTCTGGTGCTCTAGCATTTTCTCCCAGCCTGTGAGGTGGAGACTCAAGGGGCCGTCTTTATACTTGGAAGAGAGAAGTCAGTGACGAAAGGTCCTGTCACCAGGCTGCGAGAACCCGCACGTTCCTTCATCCTGGATTGCCAAGGGCAGAATCCGGCGCTCCGGTTATGGATGAGGAACAGATCCAGTGTGGGGGGCTCGGCCCGGGTCACACTGAGTGTTAAAGGCAGAGGCTCTGGCCCCTAGACCCTGCTCGGCCTCGCCACGTTGCGGAGCCCCAGGAATCACTCCGGCTCCGTCAGCAGGAGCAGAGGTCTTCCAGCAGGTTTGGTTGCTCAAGGCTGTTGTGGAAACAAGTTCGCTATTGTAGAATTTTTAAATAAAGCTGTGTCATTCCCAGTGGAGGGGAGGGGAAGCGTGCACATCAGCGGGGGCTGAGAACCGCGGCAGCCGGTTCCTCACCACACCCAGATGGCAGCTCACTGTCACTCGTGGGTGCTCTGAGCACTGCCCCCAGGCCCGAGGGCCATGGGTGCCCCCGTCACTCAGCGTCAAGGAAGGCAGACCCTGGCGCCACAAGGCCGCGGATGTGGGACAGTTGGAGAGGGGAAGCGATGCTGGCGCCTGGGAAGGGGTTGCGGGACTCGTGTGTGACACGTTAAGGGTCTGTCATCTGTGGGGACTGGCAACTTTCCTTCCATACCTTGTCTCATCCTGACGAGGCTGATTTCCTCACTGGGGTCTTGACAGAATCGTTACGTGGGGGACTGTGTGGCGTAGGAACGTTCTCCGGGGGTACCCCAGTAAGGGATCCACTTGTTCCACTGGCATTTATTAACCAGGGTCCTTACTGACTCCTGTGTTGGGCCCTGGGGTCCGCGGGTTCACATCGGATTTCATTTTCACCTTAAGGCAGCCCTTGAGAGAGCTACTGCTCTAGTATCTTCCCTCACCTTCCTTTCAATAGGGACAGCAAAATTGGGCCCAGAGAGGTGAAGTTACTTGCCTGGGGAATTATGGAGCCAGGATTCCAAAGCCCAGGCTCCTAGCTGCTGCTTCCTGCTGAGTCATTCAGCAAGAATATTATCAGCACCATCTCTTGTTCACATCATTTACAGATGAGGAAACCGAGGCCCAGAGAGGTTAAGTAACTTGCCAGGTTCACACAGCTAGGAAGCGGCAGACCTGGGCTTTCGTAGCTCCGTGAGCGTCTGCAGCCCAGGTGTGCTCTTCCCACTCCCCCATGGGAGCTACTGAGCGCAGACTCCCTGCTGGCCCTCAGAGAGAGAGATTAGCAGAGAGGAGGGGCGGGTAGTGACAAGGACAGGGTCCCTGCTCTCAGATCGCTCCGCAGAACATTGTTAATTGGTTTGCCACCTGGGCCTATTTAAACACAAAAGACCACCAATGGAAGCAGGAGTGACACTCCGAGTGGACACAGTTGGCGACAACTCACTGCCACACGCCAGGTGCACAGTCATGTTCCTAGCTGGGTCCTGCTGGCTCTGTGCCCTAGGACTGTCCCTCCCGGGGCTCACGGGCTGATACAATCCTGGTAGCTCTAATGCTGCAGCCTTGGCAAGACTGAGCCCTGCCAGAGACTGTGTGTCTTGTCGCGACAGCCGACGGGGCCTTTGCCAGCTGGGGACTCGCAAAGTTTGAAATAGACTGAGGCCCCCACATCCTCTGGAATCCAGATGCACAGAAGCAAAGGTCAGGCTGTTTCCTTCAGTTCTCTGGGCCCTTGCCTGGCCTGCAGCCCCCAAGCGGGGGGAGTGGCTGCTCGTGCAGAGGGCTGGCAGGAGGTGAGGCCGGAGTCTCGGAGGTCACTGCGAGCCTTCGGGTTTTAAACTGAGGCCGAGGTGGCCGTGGACAAGCAGCTCTCCCCATGAGGCACATGGGGGCCCTTTGGCCCCTCATTAGACACTGGGCGCCCACTGGGGCGGGCTGCACGGGCAGGGGAGAGATGATCCTCAGCTGAGCCCGCCGGGTCCTGCAGACACCAGGCCAGGTCTCCACTGCTGCCGCCTCCAGCTCCCAAATCTAAGCCGCAAGGGGCCTCCCAGGCCCGATTCTCCAGATGCTGGGGGCAGTGGCCACCTCTGGGTGAGAGTCACTCCTGAGAAAAGAGATGGGGCCTTGGGGGCACCCTGAGCAGCTCAGGGATTAGGGACACTTATTACCCCGACAGCTGAGGGCAGACGGTGGGGACTGTCGTTTGGACGTCTGGATGCCTAAGAAACACCTCGTGCTCGTGACTGGAAGAGTCAGGCCGTCCTGGGTTTGGGTCCCTGATCTGTCACTTAGCTGCGTGACTCTGGACAATGTATCCTCCTCTCTGTACCTCATGTTTCTTCTCAAAGTGGAGCCCATAACTGTCCCCTGCCCCCAGCGTGGTGACGGGGGACCGACACGGACATGAGGACTCAGGCTCACGGCAGGCGCCCAGCGCAGTAAAGGCAGGTTTCCATTTTCCAACCTCTGCGCGACCCAAGGAGGATGATACAAGTAGGATATAAATACCAACTAGATCGATCGGTAATTATAAACAATTACCAAGAACAGGGGGAAAATCTTTATTTCTTAATATGTATAGAACTGCTGTGATTAAAGCTGTTGTTTTGACTAGAAAAGTAAGAAAACATGATGAGAAAATTACAGAGACATTTAAGCACTAGCTACCTGCTGTGCGAGTACATTTATTAAAGGAAATTTTTAAGTATAAATGATCAGAATTGCTTTCAAAATATGTGAAAATACAGGGATTAAGTTTAAACAGTAACAGGTAAGATGAGGCTGGGTTGGTCCTCCCCAGGGTCTGTCCGAGTTCCAGACGTGAGCAGGGCTGACGTGGAGGAGATTCCTCGGTGCCTCCATCTCGCCCTCTCTTCCCCCGCCGAGTACTTATTGTGCACCTACTGTGCGCTGGGCACCATTGCAGATGGTGGCAGTTCAACAGCAAATAAAACAAGGGACAGACAGACACTGAGTAGACGAGACACACACGTCACGTGGGGATTCCTGTGGAGAGAACATAAAAGGTCGTCATACGTGGAGCAGAGGCCAAGTTGGGGATGTGTTACTCGTGGTTGTGGAAGGCCACAAGGGTAGTTTGACACGGCGTGGAGACCTAAGGGAATGAGTCAGGCAGAGGAAACGGCAGTGCAAAGGCCCCAAGGCCGATAGTGCAAGGCCTGCTTGAGAACCAGCAAGGAAGCCAGAGGAGCAGGGGCGGGGGACACTGGGGGGGTGCCTGGTCACATAGGGCCAAGGGCCTTCTGTCCCTGGCATCCCCCTCCCTCTGCCTGCCTCAGGCCCAGCAGGGTGCTGCCAGCTGCCCCACGCCAGGCTGCTCGGGGTGCTCACAGGCTGCCTGCAGCTGGAACTGCAGCCAGCGCAGCTGGGGTTGCTCCCATCCCCGCAGGAGCCGGGCCTGGCATGGCCCCCTCATCGGTGCAGCACCTGCGCACTGCGACTGCATGTGCAGTGACCACACCTGGGCAGGCTCTGGTTCTGGAAGGGCTGAGCAGTGTGGCCCACGGGGGAGAGGGCAGGGTCCCAGCCAAGACTTCATCTACCTGAAAGCAAGTCCCCGAGGAGGGCGTGATCCTTAGACTCTGCCTGCTTCGGCCCCTTCTCACTCGGAGGGGCATGTTCTCGCCTTCGGTTTGCCTGTTCTTAACGCCCTCTGGGGGAGAGTGGGCTCCCTCTCCAGGTGGCGGGGGGTGGGGTGTGCAGGGCCACCATGGGACTTGGGCTGGGGTTTGGGGACCATGGAATCAGGGCCCCGATTCCACCCCTGACTGCCCCTGGCTCGCTGGTGACCTTGCCACTGGGGGCCTCCGTTTTCTCATGTGTGGAACCAAGGGTTGGATCCCAGCAGTGCTGTTCTGGCCGTGAGTTCCTTCATTGTGCTGGAGACAGGGCACCCAGCCCGACACACGGCCCACTGTCAGGGAACTCAAGGCCAGCAGTGGGGACAGTCGGCAAGTGACCAGTGAAGGGAGAAGATAGCTAGCGATGACTGCAGTGAAGGCCAGGAGAGTGGAGGTGCGTCGTGGTCCCCACGCCCACCCAGGGCAGTGACTTGCGAGGTGGCCTCACAGGACTCGGGGCACAGTCTTGCTCCCGGCCATGAGTTAGTGCAGCTAAAGGACGCGGCGCAGGCTTGGCACGGGGGAGGGACGCAGAGTGGAGTCCGACAGAACCAGGTGCCAGTGTCAGTGTCCTCTCCTGGTGGGGTCTCGCAGACGCACTCAGCTGTCCCGGCAAAGGGTTGTGAAATGTCACCACCCAAAGTGGCTGACTGGAGACTCGGCACCCAGGGTGTGCGTTAGGGGCCGGCCCCGGGGCTGACGGGGTGGACAGCCTCGGGGATCGTGTGGCCCGTGGTTAAGCAGGTAGGTACAGCGATCAACCCGCCTGCCTTCCGCTCCTCGCTCCGCCAGACTTGCACTCTGGGACCCGAACACGTTGTTAAACCTCTCAAAGCCTGCGTTTACTCATCTATAAAATGGGACTAATGACACTTGCCTTGTAAAACCACCGGATCAAACGTGGGACTGTGGTGGAGTGCTTGTTCACAGGAGTGGATGGATGGTGGCCGGGGCAGAGCAGTGCCGCCCTCCCCACGCTGAGCCCCAGCGCCAGGCTCCATGGCAGAAGGGAAGGATGAGGCGTGCCCATCAGCTGAGCTCAACACAAGGTCATCATCTTGGGTTCTGCGTGGGCCCAGTGTAGTCCCAGAGGCCTTGGAAGTGCAATCGGCGGGCGGAAGGTGGGTCAGGGGGATGCCGCGTGGGGAGGAGCCATGAGCCAAGGGATGCAGGTGGCTATCGGAGTTTGGAAAGGCAAGAGGAAACCTTGATGGTAGCGCAGTGACCCCTGCTGGAGTCCTGACCTCCAGAGCCGGGAGAGAACACACGCGTGTCGTTCCGAGGCACTGAGTTAGTGGTAGATCGTTGCAGCAGCGATAGGAAGCGAGCACAGCTCAGTCCCCTCCCTGGCTCACGCGGTCTTCCTGCCCGAACAGCCTCTCCCTTCCCCTCTGAAATGCCCCCACTTTCCACGGCCACCTTCTTTGTAACCCGCCCCCAGCTCCCCGCCACGCCTCTGTAGCAGGTATTGTGTGTCTCTTGGACGGCACCGGCCATGGTTTGTGTCTTCTCTGGACTGGGCACCTTGAGAGCGAGGCCCTCTGGGAATTACCTCTGGTGCCTTCCGTGGGCTTTGCATGTTGGTGGCTTCCCTGTAAGCCACATAAATTCACCAGGCCCGTCGACTCCGCCCAAGCCCCACAACAGAGCAGTTTCTCAGGGGCCACCATTGGTCCACTCAGCCAGAATCCAAGACCGTCAAGTTTAAAACCCAGAGCACAGCACGGATACTGCTGGTGGGGAGAGCAGCTCCCGGACTCAAGAGCACTGTCTGGGCTGAGCCTCTGCCGCCAGGGCTTCCCAGGGCGGGTCTGGCTCTGTCCGGCTCTTTCTCAGTTCAAGGCTCCAGCCAGGGGCCTTGGGTGCCCTGAAGCTGCCAGCGTGCATGGGCGTTGGTGTTCTCCAGCACCTGCTGTGGCCAGGCTGCTGCTCGCCTGTGCTTTTGGTCTGTTGGGAACAGCAGAAAATTGAACAGGTGATCTAACGACACTAAACCCAGCAAGTGGTCAGTATAGGCTTCCTGGAAGAAGGGACAAGTCACAGCATCTGGGCAAGTGTCCCCATAAGGAGCCTAGAGAGAAAGTGGGGCAAGAAGAGAGTGGGGCCCAGAGCATCAGGCAGGGGACAGATGAAGGAACATCTTGGAACGTGTGGCCACACTTGCAGCCGGGTCGGCATCTTTGGCTTTATGTTAAATGGTGTAATTTCTGTGGACACAGCAGATGGAAATCTTGGGGCGGCATTTCGACATTTCACTGAGTAGTTGTCATTGTCATAGTATTTGCCACTCATTGTCTATGTGGGCCAGGCCCCCTGCAGATGCTTGTATTCCTTCTCACACAGCTGGCAAGGGACAGGGTGTGGTTCAAACCCAGGACCCCAGCCCTAAGGCCCACGGTCTCTACTGCACTGTGCCTGCTTCAGCCGCCGAGCTCTGTACACAGTGCTTAACCCAGCTTGAGGGAGGCCCAAGGCCTGGCATTGTCACGTCCTGGATGCCACTCAGGGGCCAGTAGTCACTGAGTAGAATCTGTTCCAGCATTTAGTTTGAGGATACTGGGCGATAAACAGGCAGATGACTTCCACACGCAGTCCCTGTGCCCAGGGCAGCAGGCCTTGCCCCCATGGCACCGTGTGGCCGTTCACCTGTGAGGAGGCAGCTAGAGAGGGTCTAGACTAGAACTGAGGTCAGCAAACTACACCTGTTTTTATAAATAAAGTTTTATTGGAATATAGCCACTCCTGTTCATTTACATATTGTCTACACCTCTGTCCTGCTACAAAGGCAGAGTAGATTAGTTGCAACAGAGACCGAATAGCCTCCAAAGGCTAAAATGTTTGCAATCTGACCCTTTATGGGAAAAGTTTGCCAGCCCTGGGACTAGAATACTGGGGCTCATCAGTATGTGTTGATTTGGAAAAATCTCCTTGGTATATCAGTAAGAGAAAAAAGTAAGGTGCATAAGAAATTTCTATTCTGAGAGATAGCTACAAGAAATATATAAGCATTATAAATACACGTAGCTGTGTGTACATCTATGCTTCCACTTCCCTATGCCATGGATAGCTCTAGAAAGGTACATTAGAAAATGATAACCGTGGTTTCCTGGAGGACCAGGGTAGGGAGATGCACTTTACCTCTGTGTGCTTTTTATCTTGCACCACTTTCTGTTACCTACTCAAAAAACAGCTGAAATAATACAGTTCAAGTAGTATGTTGAGGCTGAAGAGCTGAGATAAGGAAGACGGAGGAAGGAGTAGATTAGGCCTTATTTTCTTTCTTTGCCTTTTAAAGGAAGACGGAGCTACTCTCGTTTTTGACACAGGACCTTTTTCTATTTGAGTGGTGTTTTCATAATAGACTCTGGGAGGAAACCTGCGAGGGAAGCCCAGAATTGTCAGTTATGGAAATAAGTTTTCAGTTGAACCGTAAAGGCAGAAAGGGTTAGGCACAGGGGAAAGCGCTTTGGATCCAAGTCTTTCTTCAGCTCCAGCCAAGGGAGCTTGCTCCTAAGCGAGGTGCCATCCAGTGAGCCCTCCCCTCAGAGGCGGCCTGGGCTGCAGGGATGGAAGAGCGGCCCCACTCCGTGCCATCCACGCAGATTTCCCCCAGCAAACCCTCATAACCAGGCTGTGCTCAGGTCTGCCGTCTTCCGAGAACAGTATAAAGTCGTTTCTCTAGAAAGTTCAAATGCTGTCAAATGTTTAACCAGTTTCCCAACCCACCAAAAAGCCCCCTTTAGCCTCAGAGATAAATGGATTTATTCTTTTGTTGGCTGGTCTTTAAATTTGCAGACTCTCCCCGAACGGTATGACTACTTTCAAAAGTTGTGGCTCTCAGCCCCAGCTTGCATGCTGGAGCGCCGGGCCTGCTTTGCAAACCACAGCGGCCAAGCCCTGCCAAGTTAATACAACGTTAATCTTTGGAGCTTGCATCTGAGCAAAAGTGTGTTTTTTAAAGTCCCCTAGGTGATTGTAAAGCACACCCAGAGCTGGGAGCCCCTGCTTTCAATAGGCTAGAACAGATTCTGGCCGTGGCGTGAGAACTGCGTCTGAACAGCAACTCAGCCACCTATTGTGAGACTGGGGCCTGATTGTTTCCTCTCTGTGTGCTTTGGTTTCCACCTCTGTACGACAGGACGAAAGTGCCACCTCCCTGGTCGGTGGATTACGAGAGCTGAGCGAGCTGGTTTATGTACAGGAGCAGCTGACTCAAATAGTCCGTTCCTGGCTGCCTCTTACACAAACCCAGAGGTCCTGCTTCCCCACCCTAGTCCTGCTGCTGGTGACACTGATGTCTCTGAGCCTCAGTCTTCCCATCTGCAGGGTGTAGCGATCTTTCCACCCAACCACACAGCTGCTGCGAGCACTCAGCAACCTCTGCTGCGCTGTGCCCAACGCAGACTCAGTTCTGAGACAGCAGCTCCTGCTGGGGTCTTTCTCTAGAGGTGGCGGCGAGTCAGGGCTCAGATAATGTTTGCTTTTTACGCCACTCAACCTCTGTTGCAACTACTCAGTCTGCCGTTGCCACAAGAGTGCCGCTGCAGGCAATGCAGGAGTGAAGGCGCAGGGCCACGCTCCACCAAAACTTTTGTAGGGAGGGAAACGACCCCAGGATGAGAGTGCAGAGGTTAAGGGGGAAGGCCGGCCTTGGGTTCAGACTGTCGGCCCCCAAACCCTAGTGTTGTCCCCTGGGTGCTCTTAAGCCTGGGCCAGTTAACCTCTCTGTGCCTCAGTTTCCTCATCTGAAAGAGGGAGTAATACCAGGACCTCACTCCTGGCTTCTGGGAGGGTTTGATGAGTGAACACAAAGGAGGCAGCAAGGACAATGCCTGGCTCTCCAGTGCCGAGGCGACGTACCTTGGCCCATCGAACTGCAAACTGTTGTGCCTCAGCTGTGCAATGGCCCTTCCTTCCTCAGCGGTGTTAAAGGGCTGTACTCAGGAGAGGGTGATAGGCTCAGCTGGATGTTTTTTTAAAAAGCTGTGTAAACCTAACATCAGGTGACTTTGGGGACTTCCTTATGATGCTGACTCAGACTGGAATCTTCTGTTTTGGGATCTGTCTGCCTCAAAGTGATCATAGGGCATTTAGCACGGTGAGTATGTGTTCTTAGAAGTGCGTCGTTACGTGATTTCATTGTTGTGTGCACATCCTGGAGTTACGCAAGCCTCATCCACCCAGGCTACACGCCTGCACAGCGTGGGACTGTATGGAACACTGTAGGCCATTGTAACACGGTGCTCAATATTTGTGTATCTAACAATAGAAAACGTACCGTAAAAACATGGTACACCTGTCTAGGGCACTTACCATGAACAAGCTTGCAGGACTGGAAATTGCTGTGGGTGAGTCAGTGGTGAGTGAAGGTCTGGGACATTCCTGTTCACTACTGTAGACGCCATAAACACCGTACACGTAAGCTACAATAAATTAACAAAAAAGAGGTTTCTTAAATTAACCTTAGCTTACTGTAACTTTTTAATTTTTTTCTTTTAAACCAGCAGTCCCCAACCTTTTTGGCACCAGGGACTGGTTTCATGGAAGACAATTTTTCCACAGACCAGGGGTCAAAGGGATAGTTTTGGGATGATTCAAGTGCAGTGAGACCTCTCTGCTACTGATAATCTGTATTTGCAGCCGCTCCCCAGCGCTAGCATCACTGCCTCAGGTCATCAGGCATTAGATTCTCATAAGGAGCCGCAACCTAGAGCCCTCACATGTGCCATTTACAGGAGGGTTGGTGCTCCTGTGAGAGTCGAATGCTGCCGCTGATCTGATCATGGAGTCTTGCCCTCTGGGCTCAAACTGCATGTTAAAGATCAGCTTCTGCTCCTTACTGGTGTGCTTTAATCTCCACACCTGATACCTGTAAAATTGGGATAGCACCCCTTTCCTCAGGCTGGCATAAAGATACAAGAATTTGCTTAGTGTTTCTAGCCCAACACTTGCCAAGCAGTGGTCTTTAATCCATCCCAAATCAAGTGCCTTTTGGGGTTAAGGACCTGTGGGGATCTGAAGAACCAGACCCAGTTCCTACCTTCCGGGAGCCCTCTCTGGGTCATGTGTGGATGGTGGAACCCTCAGAGCCCCAGTTCAGACCAAGGGGCGGGAAGCAGAGAAATCTTAGGTAGTAATGGAGTAGCAGGGAGCACACAGGTAGATTTGCATCCCCATGGGGCCACCACCAGCCAATGCAGAAGGCAGAGCCCCCCACCGCTTGCACCCCATAGATCCAAAGGCCCTGAGATGCAGGGCAGGCAGAGCTGAGTTTTTCCAGCTCCCACGAGCATGGAGATTCATCAGGTTGGAGGCCAGTGGCCTCGTTCCTGCAGCACACACAGCTCAGTCCTGTGTTCCAGGGGGTCTAGCCTCGTACAGGCAGGGCCCGTGCAAGGCTGCGCTCCCAGCAGGTGGAATATGGACCGGCTCTCCACCCCAGGTCCTAAGTGAAGTGTAGAGCAAACCCCTCCCGGTGGCCATTTTCACCGAGGAGTGGTGGAGACCAGCAGACCAATTTCACCCACATGCTGGGGACAGCATACCCTCTGGTGTACCCAGTCACCCCTGGGGCTCTTGGCAGGTACCCTTGCGCAGACACAGACGCCCTTGGTGTCTGACGGCTGCCAGCAGTGGGGAGAGATGGGCCTGTGTCAGGGACACTCACAGCCCAACGGGACCGGGCCAGGAAAGGGAGCTCTCTCCCCGCAGGAGTGGAGAGAAGGAAGGACACGTGGCCTGTGTCGTCGGTGCCCACTGCTCCTCAGCAGGTTGGTTCTCTGGCTTCCTCCAGCTGAGCTTAGAGCCAGGTACAGGGTGTCAGCCTAACTTGGTGACAGGGAGGCCCCACAGCTGGGGAAGGAAGCCTCTGGTTTTCTCAGAGGAGGGAGCTGTGCTGGAGGTGGTTCCAACAGGGGCCAAGCAGGTGCAGGGAGAGGCCGGGCCCCACAGCCCCGCTGTGTCCGAGCATCGAACGTGAGCCTCTGCTCTGTCACAGAGACCTGCAGGGCAGACCTTGTGAGCCCCCTTCAGTTATTACTTTTGCTTGCACCCTTTTTGAAACTGTTGAGATATTGGTGCTGCTGACAACAGTGCCGGGCA
Source organism: Indri indri (assembly GCA_004363605.1). NCBI lineage: Eukaryota > Metazoa > Chordata > Mammalia > Primates > Indriidae > Indri > Indri indri. The sequence continues at coordinate 20,638 of RJWJ010017241.1, forward strand.
TAGGCCAGGACTTTCTGTCCCCAGGGCCTCCCCTTTCTACCCAGAGAGCTTCAGGCAATGAGGGGCTCTTATATACTGAACCGTTCCTTTCCCTCCCTCTGTAGTGTTCTGTCCCTATCTAGTTTTGCCTCTAGAGGGTTCTATGAATGGAATGAGATTCGTTCATGCTGAATTTGCATTGGAAGAAAGTAACAGCTGCCCACGCTGTGGGGTAGCAGGTAAACTAGAGGTGATGCACAAGGGGTTTCTAAAATTTTCCATGTGCCTTAACACCGTGGTTCGGGATGTTTTTGCATGGGCCCCGGTAACCTAAAAATAAAGGTACTGAAGGAAAAACCTTGACTGTTACATAGCAGCATCACAGATACAAGGGAAACATGGAAAGCAGAAAAGAAATCAGTCTGGGACACACTGTTGTGATCCCAGCTCTGGGGAGGGTGTCCCCAGGCCTCACTGACGGTCACTTCCCACAATAAAGATGCTGCAGTTCCTTCACGCACACCCTGAAAGTGGCCTCACTGATCCTGGTACCAGATACGAGCTTCAAGATTATGTGGACCTGGGGGCTCTGTGAGTCTGGTTTTGGCCTAGACCTGTCTCAAGAGCGCTCTCCGAGCGAGAAGAGGGAGGGGTGTGGTAGGGTCTCCCCTCACCTGAACACAGAGCCTGACGCCGTGGCCCATATTCTGAGTGGGTGTCCTCAGTCACCATCAGGCAGTTGGATTTTGTTCCCTGTGTTATGTCCTTGGTGAGCAATGTCAGTGGCTAAAGGAACAGGTCCAGGGCTGGGGAAACCACTCCGACTCCGAAAGATGTTGATTTTTGTTGTCAAAGAGGGGAGTCAACTCTTACCTCTGACTGGCAGGGGCTCTGCCCTGCGTAGTAGGGGCTCTGCCCTGCGTAGTGACTTGGAACGCGTGGATCTCTGTGTACTGCATCTCACCGCTCAGGGGTGGTCCTGGCGTCTGTGCAGTGCCCTCCTCTGGACACCAGAGCCTGTCTTTGGTCTCCTGGGCCCTTTCCTGGCTGGAATGTTCTTTCCTTCCCTCTGTCTTCTGCTCAGCCATACTCATCCACCAGGGCCCTCTCCCTGTATGGCTTGTGTGGTCACTCAGCCCCCTGTGTACCCACAACTCTGCTCTGAGCCACCGGAAGGGGGAAACTGAGTCTTTTATCTTTGTTTTCCCAGAGCCTGGTATAGGGTGTAGCCCCAGCTCCAGGGAAACAATTTCTCAGATGGCTGGTCCTCTCCCCTTCACTACGGGATTCCATGACACCTCTTAAGACTGGAACACACACCTGTTTGCTCACAGACTCGTTTCTTCAGGCTGTCTGTAAACACCCCTGCCCAGTACCCATCTCTCCCTCATCACTGTAGCTTTTTAGGGGCCCTGCTAAGAGCCCACCCTCTGATGTGTCAGGACACAGCAGCTTAGAACCTGCACATCCCAGGTACTAATCAGTTCCAGAAAGACTGGGATGGCCTTTTCGGAGAAGGTTCCAGCCTGTTCCCATGTCGGACACACGTGGGGAATTGAGAGGAACCAAGGAGGGTTTGAAGTGTGCCATATTCTTGGAGTTCATAAAGGGGGCCAAATTCTTTATGAATGTGAGTCTTTCCTGAACTCACCTGGTTTGTGAGGCTGGACTTGGGGATTGTCCACCATGAGCTGTCTCCATCTGCCACTTACCCGGTGGGTGTCCTTGGTCCTCTCTGAGCTGCAGCTGCTCATCTTGTGACGGGGCCCTGCCTGCCCTTGCAGGGCCCATGTCCCTAAAGCCCCTGCCCAGAGGCGTCCAGGACACGGTGTGAACATTAATCTCAGATTTGTCTTTTAAAGTAAAAAATTATTTTCTAACATCTATCATGTTACCATTTAGAGATGATTATTGTGTGATCAATTGCCAAGCCCTGTTGACGTGACTTCCTATTCAGATAGCCCGTGGTGGACAGAGTCGTCATCCCTGGAACCTATGAATGTGTCCCTCACCCCTTGCAGGTGGGGAGATGATGAGGTGGGGGATGGAGGGACCCCCAGAGGAAAAAACCCTGCCAACCACTTTGACTGTAGCCCTGTAAGGCTTTGGATTCTGAACTCTGAAACTATAATGTGTATTCCCTTAAGCCACTAAGGGCATGGTTTTGTTTTTTTTAAAGCAGCCATAGGGAACTAAGCCACCGTCTATTCACTGTTCCCCACTCAGCATTCACGCCCAGAACAGCAGCGCCCCGGCCTCCCTGGTCTTCCCCACGTCCCCTCAGGTGTGCTGGGGGCCTCCCGCACCAGACACTCGTGTGTGCTGTCCTCTGGGCCCCACCCCGCTCCTCTCAGGCACTTCCTGTGAGCAGCACCCTAGACTGGCTTCTCAGGCAGGCCCCGGCTGACGTGATCACATGTGATCCTTAGCCCTGTTGGGACTGCAAATCCCAGGGGACCTGGAAGACCATCTCAGTTCACTCTCTAGCTCCATCACCTGGAATTGCGCTGGGCCAGCGTGGGTGTTTGAGAATATTCATGGAATGAGCGAACAAATCCTTCTGTTTCTCTACACACAGCGCGTGTACCTGCCCATGTTGCTGTAACCCGTGTTCCAATTTCACGCTTTTACGGGTCCGCGAACGCAGGCCTGGTGGCTGCACGTGATCGTGCACAGCCGGCCTCGGTGCTCCCCTTGGGCTCTTTTGCACGCGGCTGGGAGGAGCATCCCTACCGTTAGACATTGGCGGGATCCTGTTTCCTTAGGGTAAGGCCCACAGATCGCCTGATCCTAGGTTTTTGCTACATATCTTCTAAGACTTTACAGCGTTCTCCCAAGTGTTTTTTCTTCGACTTTGAAATGTGCCTTTGTAGGAAGAGCAAGGAAAATGGGAAGAAAGCCATGACTAGTGCATTCTCTCGTAGCCTCAGTGGACCGGGTCCAGAAAGGTGGCCCCACGAGCTGGCTCAGACACACAGCCATGCTCTTGAAAGATGGCGGGTTTACACAGCAACACGGATTTCCCATTTCGCCTAGTTGCGCTTGCTGGTCACAGCTGGGTAGCAACTGTCCACTCCAACTGTGACGGCTCCCACACCTGGCCCTTCCCTGCCTTAACCTGATTCTCTTCCTACTCTGTCTTGCAGTGACCTTACCCCTCCCGGAGAGCCACTGAACAAGAACAGCTGGCCCAAAGCAGCTTCCCGCTTCCCCAAGCTGTCCCGAGGGCACCCCAGGGAGACGCGCAATGTGGAGCCCCAGAGCGGTGACCTCTGACCTCGATGGAACCCCAGACGCGGGCCCTTCATGTGGCGCCAGCTGCCCCCACCCCACCACGGCGTCTGGCCCCTCCCACCTCAGAATGACGACCACGCCCAGTGAACCCCAGAGAGCACACCTGTCACACGACACCCCAATTAAACTGAGTCCCAGAGCTGCCGTGCTTCCTGTCCTCAGAGCAAGGTGACTCCTTGCCAGACCGACTCGGACACGTGGTCACTGTTCTCCCAGGGTCTGCCCTGGACACAGGGGCCATTCGTTCTCCAGCTCGGGCGAGGTCCCCTGATTGAGATGCACAACTCTGACGCCGCATGTCGGACGGTTCCTTTGGAAACCACCTCTCGACTCTTTCCCACGTGGGAATCAGAAGGACTGTTAGTCTCTCTTTGCTTTTTACGTAACTGCCTGCACAGCCTGTGGCCGGGGGGATGGTCTCATTCCATTTCCCTCTGCACCGACAGTGATCACACACCTGGTGTTGTTGCCACCACGGCCCCTCCAGGGAGCCGTGAGTTTAACTTTGGTTCTTAGGGAACTTCCCCCTGCCTCCCCCTGGCTGGCTTCAGGAAGGACCAGTCACCTAGGTCCACGTGCACCTTTGTCAGGCTGGGTAGGGACTTGGCCATCCTGCCCAGCTGTCAGTAGCAAACCCCATGTTACCTGCCCTGAAATCATTGACCATGGCCTCGCAGTCACTAGAAACTTGGTTCTGGGAACCGCTGCGGAAGGTCCCATGGTTTTCAGACCCAGCTCCACCTCTGCGACCTAGGACACAGTGTGGCTCTGGACAGATCATGTTCACCACCCCCGACCAAAGACACATGTCTGTGCTCCCCTGCCTGTGCCCCGGCACTCACTGGGATCCGCGTACCCCCGAGATGGATTTGTCTGTCCCTCCCGTCTCAGAGCCCGGGTGCCTGGGCAGGCAGCGCAGTGGCCCCCGAAGCTCCTTTTCCTCCTCCTCCAAGCCCTCGTCAGAGCGCCTCGAAGGACTGGGGCCGTTGGCCGGCTTCACCCCCCAGGATCATCGAACTGTCTCCTACCCCGGTCAAGAGCTGTTCTCGGATGCCGAGTGGAGTTATGAAGAGTTTGCATTTCCTGGGGACTATGAAGAAACTAGATAGGACATTGTGAAATAGACTGTGCAGGACTGAGCCGTGTTGCACCTTGACCCGAGGCTGATGGAGCCGCGGGGGAGCCTGCGGGTGGAGACGTGCGTTGGAAGACAGACTCTGCCCAGGACTGCTCCGGCTCACTGGCTTAACTGTGGCTAACCGTTACCTAGGTGAGCATGGGCCATTTCCTAGCTGGAGAAAAACTAGACAGAATCACCTGGAAGGTTTATGCTGTATATTCCCCTTGTTAGCCAGAAGGAAACTGATTCAGGGCAGTTAAGGAAAAAGGCAAGATAATTTACGCACCACCCTACAGCCAAACGGGTGACCTTGGGCCAGGGGAGCCACCATGCCTAGGGGAGGCAGGAGGAGCCCGCGGCACGTCTGGGTGCCATGTGGGGATACCCCTCTTTTGTGATCATGCAGGAACCCTGCAGTTAACACCAAGTGCAGGTCATCACCTCTGCCCTTGGCTCAGATGTGCATGTGACAGGCACAGCAGCAGCTCCCCAAAGCCTTAACCCTGGAATCACATAGAACATTCTGCAATGATTTAGTCCATCCCGCTGCTCAAAATGCTCCTGCCCTGCTCACTGGTGTGGCGAGAGGGACCTCCTGGTTCCTGGAGGAAGGAGGCAGAAACGCCTGGGTCTACACCAAGGTCAAGGCTGGGACCTGGCGCCCAAAACACCACCTCCTGGAGATGCGTCATCCTCTGCCACTCAGCCCCGTGACCTGTCATGTTGGTATGTGAGAAAGGCCCCCCTCCCATTCAGAAAGAATCCAAAGGGACCTGCCTTTCCCTCGAGGGCCTTGTCCATCCAGGACCCCGTCTACTGGAAGGAGGAATCCTCCTTGTGGCCACTGTGGCCAGAACAGAACGTCACCAGTTTTGTGCTCTGCCATCGTCTCATTTCTTTCTTCTCCTCCCCCAGATGAAACAGTCTCAGGAAAGGAGGGCTGGGCAGAGATGTCTCTCCTTAGGAGAGACCTAAGGCTTCCAGACAGGAAGGTCAAGGATGGTGTAAGCCGACGCCAGGCCTGGGAGCAGAGCTGCTCAGAGGTTCGCCCTGAACTCGGTCTGGAGCCCCAGCTCCTCCGAGTCGCACTCGTGGGCACACACCGCTCACGGGACTGGGCAGGAGGCAGAGCTCGCTTCAAAGCACCTGCTGTTGCTGTGGGCCCTGGGGGCGGAGGAAGCTTTCACGGAAAAGGCTGTCACAGCCCAGCCAGGGGCCTCCTGGTCACCCAAGGGACCACCAGATGGGGTGTAAGGAGGATAGCACCTCCTAAGACCCAGGGGAGGGTGTGGACTAGGTCTCACTCATCACGACCCTTGGCTCTGCCCCACGCTTTGGCGCTTTTTAACATGAATTCTTTGGTAACACTGAATTTCTAGAGACGTAGCAGGTTGCGTGTTGTGCTTTGAAACCAGACGCAATCGAAAACCGTGTGCCCCCAGCCGGCCCCCTGATAACACAGCTGTCGCTGATGACGCACAACAGGCACTAGAGGCCCAGTGATCACCCCCCAACAAGGGTTTGGGCCCCGAGTCAGAAACACAGTGAAGCCCCAACCCGTCTGCCCAGTTGGCGTGAGACAGCACAGTCTTCCACGGAAGGCTTCTCTCCTAACCCCCGAGGACCAGGTCTGGGCCTCCCTGCCCCACCTGCTCAGGCCCCCACGGGGGTGCAGCTCCCTCTGTGCTGCCTGGAGCCCCTCCCTTGTTCTCTGGGGTCCTGGCCGTCACCTTCCAGCCACCTCGGAGTCTGTCCTCAGCCGGGCTCCTCAGCGTGGGCACCTCAGCGTGTAACTAAAGGCAAAGAAAGGGCTGGATTTTCAGCTCCCAGGACCTGCCTGAGGAAGACCCAACCAAGGCCCCCCAACCCATCAGACTGGCTAGGAGGCAGCCCCAGAAGGGGCGGCCTCAGCCTGGGTTTCGACCCCAAAGGCAATAATCGTCTGACTTTCCCTCGGTGTTTCACTGGGGACAGTGCCAGACAGCCTGGACCCTTTCCCCAGCCTGGAGGCTGCGACTCGGCAGACACAGGCTATTTCTGGAAGGCCTGCTTATGAGCAAGGTCTATTGTAATGAACTTTTCAAAATGTTGTGCATTATTTCATTAAAGCTAACATTAAATATTTGCTGTTCAGATTGGCTTCCGTGCTAATTTTGCACAATTGTAGCACTGTATATTTTATCTAACATTTCTGTGCCAAAAAGTTCATTTTAATGTTTCTGTAATACATGGTCTTGATTATGTTTCTAAAATAAAACCTCGGCTACTGGATCAATAGGGATGCAGGCGTGGCAGCGAGGGTCCCACGGTGCCCCTGCCCGGCTCCCCTCGAGTATCTCTCACTTTGCCTGCGAGCCGTTGCCATGTTGTGGGCCCAATTTTGGTAGCTCTGAATTATCACGGAGCCCTTTTGTCCCTAAATCCTAATAACCAAATTGAATGGGCTTCCTTACACCCATTTTCTGTAGAAAAGGAAAAGGAAAAAAAAAAAAAAAAACCCAAACCATTTTTGACCTTGTGACACAGACGGGTGTCCCCACTAGAAGATGCTAGATTCAGTGGTGGTCTGAGGTGCAGGGGTTCTGTTCTTACTGGTGCATCAATGTTTTCTTGTCCTAACTGGAAAGCCACTGCCTGCCTCACCCCGGCCACCACCAGCCCCTCGACCATGCTCAGCTCTGCGTCCTGCCCCCGTGAACTGCCAGGGGAAAGGCCACGCACTCGCCTTTGAGGGTTCTTTTCACCATCGGTACAGGACCGGGGTGCCCTGCAAAACTTGGGGCTGAGGACACATGGCTTGCACATTTGCAACCAGAGGGACTAGGAACTCAAATGAGCCCAGGGAGGAAGGGGGTGGGGTGCGGCTAATGGGGAGTTTTGTTCTCTAGGATTCAACCTGGAAGGAATGTGTTTCCACAGCCTGGCCGTCCCTGGCGTAGCCGTCGGGTAGAGTACTTTGCCTGACTCCTCTGACACCGACTTCTTTGGGGCGTGAGTCTTTTGAATGCAGGAGAGGCAGTAATCCCAGCTTGGAGGCGCCTGGTCAGAATTACGATCAGGTCCCAGTGAGCCGTCTGTGAGGGGGTCAGAAGGCCACGGCCCGGAGCCTTCTGTCATCTGTGTGTAAACAGCCTGCGGGTCCGCAGATGCGCTTGACATGTGGTGTTATCTTAACTGCCCTCTTATGTTACAGTTTACACGACAGGATTTTTAAACAAATGTGTTTAATTTTCTAAGATCTCTTGTATTAAAATTTTCTTTTGGAATAAGCTGTGGTAATTTTGTTACAATCTGGTTGAGATAAACCTCTTTACAATGACAAAATAAAACTGGTGACATTTTATAAATTAGATACTCGGTTTATGGTCTCTGTCTCCATTTCTTTCCAACAACTAGGGATTTCGGTGAACTCTTAATATACGTGTGATGAAAACTTCCAGAAAGGACATTCACTATTTCATATATCTTGGATGACAGGATCTGGTTAGACTGATACCAATTTTGTTTGAATTGAAATGTAACAAAAATCCCATTTCGAGTTAATTATGGGGCAGGTCGAATAAATTAGAGATGTAGAATCAAAACTCCATATAGGAGAAAGAAAAAAACACTGTTCAATACAAGTTCCTACTTATTCACTCCTAGAAGAAACAATTATTGGGCACCTACTGCATACCAGACACTGGGCATACAGCAGATAAGGTCCCTGCCCTCATGGATTTATATTACATGCGAGGCAGACAATACAAAGTTTTTTTTTTTTTTTTTTTTTTAAGTCAACCACCCAGATAATTACAGACTGCAGTTAGTATTGGGAAAAAACAAACAGGGATCGGAGAAAGAACAGGGCCAAGAATCTAAACAGTCTAGGCCAGGGTCTCTGTCAACCTCAGATGACAGTTGGGGCCGGGTCACCGTGCGGGGGCTGGGATGGTCGGCATCCCTGGCTTCTGCGGCATTGATGCCAGGAGCAGCTCTCTAGTTACAACCACCGGAAGTGCCTCCAGCCATGGCCAGATGTCCCCAGGGGTGGGGGCTGCTTAAGAACCATGGGGCCAAGAACTCTTGGCCTAAGTGACATTTAAACTGAACTCCTAAGGATGAGAAGGAACACTACACTGGCCCCCTCCCTCAAGTAGTTTATATCAGCTTAAAACTCTATCACATAGCAAGGTATCGTACATTTTCAACCTAATTATGCCAACCGAGAAAAGAAAGGCTCTCAGCATCAGAAGACCCCAGGCACAAGGGGGACTCTCCCCAGGGCCCCCGAGCCAGTGCCGGGCAAGGCCACAGCTGGGCCGACTGAGCTGCAGGGGTGGCAGGGCAAATGCTGACCCGGCAGGGGCTGTGACGTGGGCACCGTGTCAGGCACGCCACAGCCTCCTGCTTGTTTAATGCTTACGGCAACTGAGCGAGGCAGGTACCCGCCTTGCATTTGAACAGTCAAGAAATACAAGCACCCACGGACTGCCGGCCTTCGCAAGGTCACCCAGCTTGAAGACGGAGCAGCAGCTTGGGGGGAGTGTTTCCATCTTGCCCACAGCCTGGAGTTTCTCATCCCCGCCCCAGTCTGTCCCAAGCTCCCAGCGTCTTCCTCCTCTAATTTCCAGCACACACTGAACAGACTCCCTCGCATCCTCAGCTCTCAGCGAGGTCCCAGTGTCCTGGCCGGTTCCGGGCGTGGCTGCCTCCCAAGGACAGAACTCCCTTGCAGCCTTCCCAAGCGGGGCTGTCCTTCCCCCCATCCCCGTTTATCCTAGACCATCTAGTGTTGCTATAGAGGGACACCTGAGGCTGGGCAATTTATTAAGAAAAGAGGCCTATTTAGCTCATGGTTCTGCAAGACCTGCAATCTTTTTCCCCCCCTTCTCTGAACTCCTCACACATCCCTCGCCCGCTCCCTCTTCCCCAGCCTCGGTTCCCCTGGCTGGCCGTGACAATCATCGATTGCTCCCATCCAGACATCTCGTCTCCCTCGCCCCTCCTCTCACGCTTGCCTGGTGAAAGCCCAGCCCTAGCCAAGCCCGTGACTCTCCACTTGGACCCAAGCTGTCACAGCACAGGAGAGGCTTCCACAAGCATGCTCCAAGGGCCGAGCGTGCGCTGGTTCTCCTGCCCCACTCCACGGCCACCCCCCTTGGTCACCACTGCCTGGATCACACGCGTGTCCCTCGCCTCTGAATGTCGAGGGGCCTCGGGGCACGGTCCCCAGGCCTCTCTGCTCCTGTCCTGCGAGCCCATCCTAGGTGACCCCCCCCATGCCACCTACACCAGTGCTGTCCAACAGAAATGGCATGTGAGCCGCATGTCACTTAAAGTTTCCTAGTATCCCCATTAAAAATGTAAAAAGATGCGAGTAAAAATTAGAAGAGTATGTTTTACTTAACCCAATACATCTAAGATGTCATTTCAATATGCAATCATTATTTTAAGATGTTATTTTAACATGCAAGCCTTATTTTAAAACTTAGAGATATTTTACATTTTGGGATACTGAGTCTGCAAAACCTGGTATGTATTTTACGCTTAGTGCACATCTCGACTGGGACCAGCCGCATTTCGCGTGCTCAGTAGCCCACTCAGCTAGCGGCTCCTGTACTGGACGGCGCAGCTCTGTGGACGGACGGTCCCGATCCCCGGCGTCAGCCTCACATCCCACTGCCCGGCCAATGCCTCCATCCGCACGGCCTAACAAGCATCTTGGACTACACTGACGTGCCCCAAAACTGCTCCTCCCCTGGGCTGGGGACAGCTGCGGAGACCATTGGCCCTGCACTCCCCCCCCTCTCGTTCCCACATAGTGGGCAGCGAACACCCCTGGCTCCACCTTGGTGAGAGATCTTGCACCTGACCCCGTTCCCACTGCGGTCTGAGCCACGTTGTCCTCCAGGTCCAGTGCCGGGGATGCTGCGCCACCCTCCCGACTCGCCCTCCCACGGCACCACCGTTGGAAGTGTTCCCCATGCAGCACACAGGGCGACCTTCAGCATCAGTCTGTGTCACTCCCTGGATCACGCCCTCCCGCCTGCTCCTCTCCTGGTCTGCTCTTCCTGCTTTTTAAAGATAAAGACGGTAAATGTGATCTCATCGCTCCCTCGCGTAAAGGCTTCTGCACAACCCAGACCCTATCGAGAGAGGACATGGCATCATCGACGCCCTGTGACGGTGGCTCCCAAACCTGTCTGTACGTTGGAGTCACCTGGGGTGCTCTAGGCGAACCGGGCCTCACCCCCAGGGAGTCTGATGGGATTGGGGAGCTCCCGTCCCTGGAGTCCTGATCGGCACAGCTGTCCCGCACGACCTGCTGCAGACACCTGGGCTCCAGCAAACCCCCTGGCACCCTCGGCTCTGCTGTCACTCCCCAAAGCACGCGTCACCTCTGGACACCGTGTAGGTTTGTTTATGTGTCTCCCTGACAAGGAGGTAAGCCCCAGAGGGCAGGGCCCAAGTTTTGTTCATAGCCAAGTTGCAGCCTGCGAAAGTCACACAGGTGGGTGCTCAGTGAATGTTACCAAGTGCAGAAGAACGTGTATTACCTTATTTAACTTAATGTCCCAAATCCCGGCCTCACCTCTGCCTTCCCAAGACACCTGACTCACCCCAACCCCCGAGGTCCCGTGGACATGGGAAAGGGAACAGCTGAGATGTGCCTTTTCCAGAAAAAAAAGTTTATTCTTATTTCGCAATGTCATCCTGTGAATGTCCTGACTGCTACCTCATGTGTCCACTTGCTGTGTCTTCCTGCTGTGTCCTTCCTCTCGCCTTGTCCTAAGCAACAATATTTACATGGAGACCGAGAACACAGAGTGCCAATTCGAGAGTCGTGGGGAAAAGTGAAGCGATGCAACTATAGAAGCCCCATTTGCACGGATTTCTGAATTTGTACATCTCCAAGCAGCCCAACGAGCTGTCACCCTGGGACAGATGCTAGCTGGGCCTGCAGCTCAGAGGCCACCTTCTGCCTTGGAAATGACCCCGTCACACGAGGGGAAGCGTTCGGTGCAGACATCCGTTGAATGCCAAGGAGATGCCAGGCCTGGTGTGGAGTCATTTGCACGAATGACTCCTTACCACAGTCCTGCAAGGCAGGCACTGGGACTGTCCCCTCCTTCCGGATGAGCAAACCCAGGCATGGGAGGATTAAATACACGGCAGCAAGGGGCCACTGCAGGGTCCACGAATGTCTGCAGAACTTCGTAGATTTTCCAAACCGGGAGGGAGAGAGAGCAGGGGAGTGGGGGAGAGAGGGAGGGAGAGAGAGAGAGAGACCTCTGGCCAGGGAGGGGTTTTCCCCTGCTCCCACGGGGGAGGAGTCCCCAGACAGTGGGCCACGAGCACCAGAGCAGGTTCAGCAGGTGGGTGAAGTTCAGTGTTTTTGGACACATTGAATGGATGGAAGACGGGAGGGGAGGTGCCACGTAGAACCACGTGGTCCCTTCCCACATCCTGCTGTGCCTTCTACTCTCACTTTTCACACTGACCCAAACCTACTTCTGCACGTGTCTTGTGCCTTTTTCTCTTTCCCTGCTCTTCTTCCTGTGACTCCAGCGTGCCAAGCCTGTACCTACCCCAGTCCCTTTGCACATACCGGTCCCCCTGCCTGGGTTGTTCTTCCCGCCTTACTCATGTTAGGGCCCAACTTCTAGGTTGCTTTCCCAGAGAAGCCTTCCCTCCCCTCCTCGGCTACCATCCACCCGTCTCCGGCCTCGCAAACCCTGGACAGGATTTTTAAATTTGCTCATGTAATGCAGCTGCCACTGCAAGACTGAGCTCCAGAGGGAAGGGACCATGCTGGCTTTAGTCACTTTAGTCACCAATGCCGTAGCATAAATAGATACCCAGTAGATACCTGTTAAGCAAATGAATAATTAAGTGAATGAATGATTGTTTATCTTTGGGGCTTTTTGCCATCGCTTTTGGTTAAAAGGCCCAATTATCCTACCTTCATCCACAAGATTTCTCTCAAAGGCCGGCCACAAAGGTGCGAATTAGACCTTTGGCCCTGCGGGCACAGGCTCTGACTTGTGTGTCAGTGATCACTGCACCCAGCTCCGCCCGGCCCCCAAGCAGGTGCGGCCTGGACGAGGGGGATGCATTGGTCTCTCAGCCTCCGTTTCAAATCCTTGCTCAGGTGGCTGCAAACCCTGAAGCAGCGGATGGGGGTGCACCTGGGCCCTGAAGCACCCTGGGATCATGAGACCTCGGGTGACCCTCATCCCAGAGACTGTCTCCGAGGACGAGGTTGCTGGAAGCAGAAAGCTTCGAGAACGCCCTGTTCTCCTGC
>RJWJ010017242.1:0-33289 GCA_004363605.1 Indri indri
AAAAAAAAAAAAAAAAAAAGAAAAAGAAAAGAACAGGTAAAAAGAAAACAAAAGAATAGCGAATTATAATAAAGATTTTCAAAGGAGACACAGGGGCTGAGGGGCTGAGGGGCTGAGGGGATGATGGGGGGCGAGGCTGGGAAGAGGACCAAGTCAGACTCACGTCCGAGTGGGAGTGAGATGCAGGCACAGGCGCGTTCACACACACGTGTACACAGGCACACGTGGGGACACTGCACAGGAAACAAGGGCCTCAGAGAGGAAGAAAGGCCGGGGACACATGCGGATGGATCTACTTCAGGAGGGTTGGTCAGGGGAGGCCTTGAGGAGGCCACAGTTGAACTGCTAAAAGGTGAGAAGGCGCTTGCCCTTCATTCGGGCAGCAAGAAAAGCCTATGCAGAGGTGTCGAGGAGGAAAAGAGCTCCGAGCGCCAGAGGAGGTGAAGGAAGCCCTGTGGGACAGAGTGTGGGAAACAGGACGTCTCAGCAAGAGATGAAGCCGGGAGCCTGACGGGGTCCCATCACAAGAGGCTGTGCTGCTCTGATAGGGGCTTTACAGTCACTTCCAAGTGCAGAAGAAGGCATTTTGGGCAAGATAGTGATATAATCCAGTTTATTTTTAAAGAAATTCATGCTTGCTGTTACTTTTTAACCTCTGTAAAGTGGGAATGTTAATAGTACCAACTTTAGAGGGTTGGGTGAGGATTAAGTGAGATCTGAATATGAAGCACTTAGCCCGGTGTCGAGCACACAGCAAGTTCAGGGCATGTTACCTATTACTGTTAGGAATCTGCACACAAAGCAGGCTTTGAAGCCACTGAACCATCTCATTCTAAAATTCTAAAATTGGCTATTTTCTTCCCAACCACTTGGAGCTGCCTCATGGGGACAAGATGAGGTTAAACCCTATCTGTCTGTCTATGCCTACCTACCTACCTACCTACCTACATACCTATATCTCAATCATTTGTATATAAGTGGAGTAGCCAGAGGTAGGGTTGAGATTTTTGTGTGAGCACAAATTTGGATCTAGTCTAACACTCAGACAAAAGGGCAGTCAAGTTCCAAATTCCCAGGTCCTTACTGGTTGTGATAATTCTCATTGAGAGGCAACGAAATATCTACCTTGCTCATAAAATCGTTGTAAGGCAACCACAGAATACTGAACTTTGAGCTAGGATGTTTTAGCTTTCTGGTGAACCCCCAATGGTGGACATTGTCTTTCACCTCCTTTCCATTCTCCACCCTGCTCTCTGGCCTGCAGGGCTGAGCTCCATGGGCCACATCCCCTCTGACCGCCGGGTGGTGCGGCCAAAGGTAGGAGACTGAGGGGTAGAGAGACAGAGAGGTCAGAATATTTATTCCTTCTGCTCCCTCGGAAGTGGCCACGGCTCCTCCACACCGCTGCTTCCTCTGGGTTCAGGTGACCTGTCTTTCCTTGGGCCAGGGGTTGTAGCAATTTCCTGCAGGTGCTTGCCGCTTTCCCTTAACTCTGCCCACATCTTGATAAATAGTCTCTTCATTAAAATTCTTTTTAATCATCCCTTTTTCTGTGTGCCATCTGTTTCCTGCTGGGATCCTATCCATATACTCTCTAAGATCAAATGTTTTTAAAATGTTCCCTTGCTGTAGGGCACCAGCCAGTTAAATGATGTAGTTGTATTTTAATATATATCATATTTCAATGATTCTAAGATGTAACCCCCCCCCCCCCAACACACACACACTTTAGCATCTCTGAAATGAGGATGAGATTTGGGAATGTTTTACTCTTGCTATCAGTGTGGTGTCTGTCAGTGTTTCCCTGTGTGCGTGTGAACTTGGTCATTGATGGTCATAGAGTCCTCATTTTAATTGAGTTATGTTCATTGTTGGTACTACTTGCTGGTGTTTAAAATGATTTAAGTAAGTTTACATTCTGATTCAGCCCTGGAGTGAAGTCATTGTGTATACAGAGGCATGAAACAGAGCAGTGAGGCATAATTTTGATGTCAGTGAAGCAAATATCCATCTTGGCAGAATGGAGACAATTCCATGTTTTTAAAGGGCTTTATGGGACTTGAAAAAGAAAGATAATCCACAAGTAGTCAGAGCTGTGTTACTGAGATGTATGCAAAGGGATTGCCTGCAATAGGACAAGCAATGCAGCTAAAGGCAGTAGGAATCCCCAAATCCCTTGGAGTAAATCAAAAAAGTTTCACAAAGCAAGGAGTTGGTGTCACTGAATGGCAGTGTTTTTTTCTTTCATAGTGGTACATAAAATAATGGTGTGTCCTACAAACTGTTGACATCTTAGATTTGATGCAATATGGTATTTCCCAGAATGCTATTAATATTTCCTGATCTCTAGCATGTTTATTGACACCAGTCCTACCTCCCTGGCAAATCTGCAGAGAAACAAATAAAGGCATGACATTTCTCTCCAGGTAGGTGGGGAATGTGTCTCTCAACTTTCCTCCTTCCAGCCCCTGACCCCACATCATCTAAAGGTTTTGAGTTTGAAGCTTGATGAGTTACTCAACTTCTAGGGGGGTCCAGAGGCCCCCAGAGGCCAAAGGCTTCCTGAGTGGGCTGCTGTAGAGGAGAGAGCAGACTGCTACCCGGGGAATGTTCTCCTTTACTGGTAATTGAACCTTTTATCTCCCAGTCTTGATGTAGTAACTGAGAATAGGCCTTAAAACATGATTCCAGAAAAAAAAGCAGGGAGTAATCAAAGAATGATTCAATAGAGTAGGAACATGTGGCCCACGGCATCGCTGCTGTTTTCCTCCAAGCTCCCACAGGCAAGACCACCTGAATCTCGTGAGAAGCTGGGGAGCGAATTACCAGCAAGGCAGCTCCTCAGATGGAGTCTGCAGATTCACAGACCTTTATTTAGGAAGAGTCGAAGGTACTTATACACAGCTATTCCCCCAAATGAAAAGAAGCATGACATTTTTTCTGTGTGTATTTCAAAGGTAATACTGCTTTTCAAATACGATCTTCCTAGGGCTATGTGCTGGTGGAGAAGTGTCTTGAGTGTGGACTGCATTTGTGAGACAGCTTTAGAACTCTGTGCTCAAAATTGAAAAAAAATAAGCACGATAAACTTAAATAAACCCTAAAGGTCTATTAAAGGGCCACCTACAGAAAAGCAGGAAATAGAATCAGAGGTAGATGGAGAAACTCTCTGTGGACAGAGGGACAGGTTTTGTTTTAAAGATAGTTCAGGTGCTGTGCCAGGCAGCCTCCTTTTGTCCCCTGGTCCACCGCCACCTCCCTCCCCTCTTCTCTCCTTTTTTTTCACCTGCCTCTCTGCTTTGAAAAGCTGACCTGTGTGGACCCCACAAAGGGTTTCATGTCTTCTGGCTTCTGGTGAGTCCCAGTGGCAGAGCAGAGGGAGGGGTGAATGAGGTCAAGTATTTGTTCCCTGGTTTCCTGGAAGTGCTGTGTCCATCTGTTGAAAGTCGCAGCTCTTCTGAAGGTGTGGTCTCTGCATATTCTCTTCCTCTAGGTTTTGGTAACTTCTCCTGCTCTTCTCTCTAGGCCCAGTTGGTAACAGTTCTGCTACTATCGCACTGCAGGGTGCTGCGCTAGCCCTGCGGTTCTTCTATGCCCACGGCGTTCTAAGTGAATCCTCCTCGGGGTACCTTATTTCAAGTGTGCCATCTGCTTCCCCACGGAACCCTCATGCTTATGTGCCAGATACCCCTAACTTCCATGGGAGATGTCACCATCTGCAATCCTTGAGAGATTGGAATTTCTCTGTTTCAGTTCCTTAGCCCTGAATTTCCGGAGGAAGATGCAGAGAGCTGACCATGGTGATCGAGTTCTCTGACCTCTTCTGGTGGCAGAACAAGGTGGGGCTTAACCATTGCCACACTGCCTCTGGCCCATCTGCACTTCAAGCTTATGCTTTAACTTCAAATATCTGATTTATGATCTGAATTTTGCTCTTAACTTTAGCTCTTTTTATATTGTAGCTAAATGTTTCACTTAGAATGTTTTAATGCTTAAGGGTGCTCTATGGCAAGTTTAATTTGGGGACACCAGGATGAAGAGAAGGAGCATTGGATCAAGGGTCTGGAGCCCTGGATTCAAACCTTGGCTGGACAGTCATGAATAGGTTGCTTCAGACTCTCAGAACCTCAGTTTTTTAAACTGCAAATCAATGTGAATAGTGGCTTTTTCATAGGTTTTGGTGGATAAACAAGATGACATATTTAAAAGAGCCTGACACCCAATACATGCTGAGTTAATCCTGGTTTACTCCTATAAGGCAACAGGTATAAAAGTGACATGCTTCATGCAATGCTGTTATATATGAATTTCCAGAAGGATTCATAGGTAAGCTTCTTGGCATCAGTTTACAAGAGATTTCTTCAGGCAACAAGAGCTGTTTGGGAGGCTGAAGAGAGCAACTTAGCAGGAGTCGAGGCTAACTGCACATGGCATTCAACTCTGGGGCAGAGATCTGATCCCTGGAGAGCTCACAACTGTCCCTGGCTTTTGCTTTTCTCTCCCACATTTGGAGTTTTCCTATCTATTGACAGAGCGAAATGGTGATGAGACTTTCCTCTTTGCCTTCGAATGTTTGCACGGCCTCCTTTTGTGATTAGAAAAGTAAGAGAGAGCTGGGATCTTTCACCCTTATCCTAATTGGTACATGGCATATGTCTGCATTTGGAATGTGTTTCATTATTGATGCTGGGTTTGCGGGGGGGGGGGGGTGAGGGTGACATGGAGACCAAAGTGGTGTTCTTGATGCCAAGGTGGGCCTCTCAGCTCTTCTGCTCTCATCTCTTGGATGTTGTGTTTTACGGTGGTAGGATTAGGGAGTGGGAAGTGAAGGATGTCATAAACTGGAGAAGGGTTTAACCTGAAAGGGGACATCATCTATGCCTCTGTTAGGTGACTCCTGACCCCAAAGCCAAACTTTTCAATCTTCTTCTGTGATTCCAGGAGCCAAAACAATGAAGGAGGACTTGGTCCAGTAATAATAGTGATAGCTTATATTTGTGTAATGCTTTGTGCTTTGGAAAGCAGCTCTGCAATCTCACTTGACCCTCACATAAACCCAGTGAAGTGGCTTGGGAGCCATTAGTTTCTTTATTTTAGAGCTATGAGATCCAAGAAGATATTAAGTGTCTCGCCATGATCTCATAACATGTAAGTGATAGAGTCTAGTTCTCCTGGGTCATAGTCTAGTATTTTTTATATTACATTGTGTTGTCTTGAGCATTCGCATTCTTTTTAAAAAATTTAATGCAATTTCTAATGAATATGTAATACGTGTCCATGGTTTCAAATTCAAAAAGGTCCAAAGGGATATACAGTGAAAAATGTCTTCCTCCCTCTTGCCCACTCCCTCAGGAACACACTGACCCTCTCTGGATATAAGCACTGTTTCTCATTTCTGTATTCTTTGGAGATACTCTGTGCATTTATAAACATGATGTGTATCTTCCCCCTCCGCAATGCACTTAAAAAACAAGACAGTAGAAACATCCTAGAGAAGTGGGCTTGGAGAAGTTGGTAAATGATCTCACTTGGGCTTTTATGAGAAATATATCTAACCTTTGTAGCTTAGCTTTTGGGGGTCTAAATGATATATTTAGCTTTTTAAATATAAAAGACAATTGCTTTGCACTTTAGATCTTAAAAGTAATTGAGATAAGTTTAAAAGAAGTTCTTACTGTGGGACTTTTTTCTAATAATAATGGATAATTGTTATTAAGAGATTTACTAAATTCCAGTTACCATTCTAAGTACTCTCTGTGTAATATTTTCGTTAATCTACACCTTAAAACTATAATGAAGGTACTATTATTGTTCATTTTTATTGTTGAGAAAACCAAGTCTCAGAAAGGTTAAGTAATTTACCCAATAGATTCGAAGCAAGGCAGTCTTAACCTAAGGCCCGCATTCTTAACCCCTATGTCCATGTGAAAAACGGTTCATGTGATTCCATAGCTCCTGGAAATGAGTCCATCAGGGAAATAGGAATTATGGATAGCTTGCGTTTTTCACTCTGGCTTGCTCCTGGTGTTGAAGTGGTCACTTAAGCTTGGTCTGCTTCTGCTTCCCATCGGCAGTCTTTCCCTTCCACTGCCCAGGGTTGTGCCCGAGGATCAGGAATTTGTTTTCTGGCTCATCAGATTATTTCTCATCTTCCTCTGCAATTCCTAAACTAGGGATGTAAGAGCCTTCTCTCTCGTAAGTATGCAACACTGTTTTCTAGAGCATGAAATCATCAAGATGGGACTCAAGAAACAGAAGTTGAACAAAGCCACTTAGTGGCTCACAGAAATTTGGGCCCTTATATTCCTAGTCTTAGAGTCAGCCCCCCTAACAGAGCCTCACTATTCCACGTTGTCTCAATGCATCATCTCTTCTTATACCACGTGTTATTTTTAGTTGTGCTCTCAAACGCTCGGAAGCACAGGACCAGACTGGTTTTCCCCAATCCATTGCACATTGATGCTGACACTCGGTTCACTCTACCTGAAACTCGCCAAGCCAGTTCCACACCTGAACTGGCCCCCACGTTGCTCAACAAGATGAGTGCACTGATCACACACTTGGATGGTATGTCACGGTCAAATTGCTATAGGCATTTCTAAGCACTGACTGTCTTTGCAGATCAATAGTTTGGGCACTGGCAGCAATGTGAAGACCACACCTTAGGTAGCCCTGTGTATAGAATTCTTGCTGTGAACTGATTAGCTGAGTGAACGAGTGCTAGCACCGACTACTTAATTGGGAGAATAAAACGAGTGCTTTTATCTTATTTCTTTACAGCTTTCGATGAGAAGATGCTTTCATATTTGTGGTCCCTCTTTTTACTTTTCTTTTTTTTTGGATAGACTGGTGGGCATAATTTATATCAGAACCTACCACCACCGGCAATCCTATCATGAAGATGAAATTAAGTTGCTTATGTGTTGGAGCACACAGTTGCCACCCTTATGTGCTGACATGCCAGAAAAAAATCTGTATGTGGCAGCCAAGGAAAACCAAACAGACATGTAGCAAAGGAGAAGCCTAGAAGTCAACACACCAAAGAGAGATCCCCGGTCACTGTCCCCCAGAGAGCTGTGGTGGGCTTGACCGGCCAGGTCCTTGTCATCCATCCCAAGTCACTCTGGTGCCAACCCCCAGGAAGAGAACCTGTCATTTAGCTGATGTTCTGAAATCCAGTCCCTGGGTACTTAGTCTCTAGGTTATAAAAAAGTGAAATCTTCAACTGAAATTTCTTTCTCTTGAGTCAGTCAAAGAATTTCCACAAATATTGTTGATCATTTCTGAGTATTATTAACCAATCCATGGATGCCAGAGAGTTTTTTTTTTTTTTTTTTTGAGACAGAGTCTCGCTCTTTTGCCCAGGCTAGAGTGAGTGCCATGGCGTCATCCTAGCTCACAGCAACCTTAAACTCCTGGGCTTAAGCGATCCTCCTGCCTCAGCCTCCCGAGTAGCTGGGACTACAGGAATGCGCCACCATGCCTGGCTAATTTTTTCTATATATTTTTAGTTGTCCGATTAATTTCTTTCTAATTTTAGTAGAGGCAGGGTCTCGCTGTTGCTCAGGCTGGTCTTGAACTCCTGAGCTCAAACGATCCGCCCTCCTTGGCCTCCCAGAGTGCTAGGATTACAGGCGTGAGCCACCACGCCCGGCCGCCAGAGACTTTTTTGCTCTGTAGGGAAGAAAGAACTTGTGATATTTTATTGTAAGCCTAGACCATTTAGGCAGTGCCAAAGATTCTGAGACCCAGCTACAACTACTGTGGGTGTTGCTGTACATCATTGCTAACTTTCTTCTTCCTTATCGATAAATAAGACCGAGTTGAAGTCCTCATCAAAATTAATATGGAGGCTGATTAACATGGAGGCTGGAACTGCTTTTGCTAAAAGGCCAAGAAGAGAAAGCTCTCAGAGTATTGAGTACTGCGCAGACCAGATCACATGGTGCTAGTAAAAATGCAGATACCGGAGCTACTGAATCAGAGTCTCTGGAGGTAAAATTGTAGAATCTAAATTTTTTTTTTTTTTTTTAAAGACAGAGTCTCACTCTGTTGTCCAGGCTAGAGTTCAGTGGTGTCACCATAGCTCACTGCAACCTCAAACTTCTGGGCTCAAATGATCTTCCTGCCTCAGTCTCCCTAGTAGCTGGGACTACAGGTGTGCGCCACCATGCCTGGATAATTTTTCTATTTTTTTTTTTTTTGTAGAGACAGGGTCCCACTCTTGCTCAAGATAAGAAAGTTATATTAAATTTAGAGATATGTAGCAACTCTTCCTCTTCAACAATGGAAAACAATGGCATGCATTCCAGATTTTTAAGGTTAAAATTTCCATAACACAGAAATAATTTGGAGGTAACATCACTTAACTGTGATTAGGGAAGGGAAAACTTTCCAGGCTCTCTAAAGGAGGCAGATCTTATTTTTATCATTTTGCCTTGTTTCATTTTCGTTGCCGTATGCACAGCTCCAGGGAAAAGTTATCTTTTTTGGACATTTGAACTTCCAGAACACATCCTAGTTAGAATAAATAGGTTTAGTTGTTAGAGGGACCTCAGGGGCTAAGTGTTACTGAGAATTTGAATATGTCCTCCAGTTTGGAAGACAAGCCTATAGTAAGGACATGACTACTGTTGTCTTGGGACCTCATTTGCAACACTTTCCTAGCACGGCTGCAGTTTGGACAGGGTTCAGGTGCCAAGGTGTAGGATGAAAGATAACCAGCCCCAAAATAAACCAGGCAGTAGGACAAGTTTTGAATTTTAATGTGTATTAAAAATGTTACCCCTTCCTGGGGCTGCATTTCAAAGAGAGGTATAAGAATATATACAGGTATTTGAAGGTCTGTTTTACTAGGAGGGGTTGTTATGTGCAATGAAGGTGGACAACAGCTGTGCTGGACGGTAGCTACTTAGAGACTCACCATGAGTTTATTTCTAAATTCATGGGGTTAAGAGCATGCACTCTGAAGCTAAAGTACCTGTATGTGACTCTGACATTTACCAGCTGAGTGACTTTGGGCACTGTGCCTCAGTTTCTTCATCTATAAAACACGGGTAGTAATAGAATCTATCTCATGCAGTTGTTATACAGATTATTCTTTGGCAAAGTGTGCGGATGAGAAATTGCTTACAATGATAATATGGCAAATGTTGTTTGGCTAAACCTATGGGCATTCTCAATTCCTTTTTCCCAAGCTTTTCGCCATAGAGAAAAGAAAAACTGTCATTTGCTCATTTGATTGCCTTTGAAGTTAGTGATGGCCATTTACACAATTTCAGCCAATGAAACATAAGCGAAAGTCCATAGGACAGTTTCTTAGAACGTTTTTGCTCTCCCTATAAAAGGGATGTTGCAAGTTGCACTGCTTGCCCCTCTTCTTGCTTTGAACATGATGCAATGTCTGGAACTATGGCAGGCATTTATCAACCCTGAGGTGACAAGCAAAAGAGAAGCCAAGAGAATCTCAGAGAAACCAGCCCCACCATCCACAAGCTGCTGGACCAGGGCCAGCCCCTACACACCGCCAGACTTCTTGTGTGTGAGCCTCAGTAAGTCAGGCTTTCTGCTACTGATGGCTGAAAGCACTCCTGACTGATACATATGCAGGTGCTCCAGAGTTATTTTTGTTGTCCTACTTCTGTGTTTCTCAAAATGTGGTTTTTAGAACACTTGCATTAAAATTGCTTTGGGGCTCGAGCTAGTGATTCAGAATCTCTAGGAATGGGGTCTTTGACTCTGTATGTTACACAAGCCCTCCAGGGGATCCCGATGCACATTAAATGTGAGAAACCTTAATACGGCGTTGACTTCCCAAATAGATGTTTGTTGGACAATCATCGAGCATCTACTAAGTGCGAGGCCCTGCATTAGGCACTATGGATACAAAGATGGATAAAACCACTTTGCCCTTGAGGGGCTTACATTCTGGTGGCAATTTCAGTACAAGGTGACAGTTGCTTAAAAAAAAAAAGGGGGTAACAAAGCAGTAGGCCAGTTTGGGAGATCAAGAAACTCTACCTGGAGGGAGGCTATTTCAATTCTGTAGTTTTAATCAAATAGATGTTTTTATCTTGCTAATTTGACTCCGTGGGTGGGTGTTCCCTTTCTGTATTTGTGAAAGTAGCATTTTAAATGCTAATTGTCCCAACTTTGAAAATATTTCGTAACAGCATATTTTTATGGAGCTAATTCAATAAAGCTAGTTCAATGCCTTAATCAATTTTATCTTCAGGACAGTTAAAATTATCCATTATTTTCCATTTTCATTATGATTTTACCAAAATTATTTCCCTTCAGAGCTATTACTTTTCATGGAAAATTCACAAGGACAATTTACCAGTTTATAGTCGTTGTATTGCTTCATTTTGTGGTCATTGCGACAACTAAGGCCAATTTGCCCAATTAAAATGTTACAGATCCAAATTTAGTCAAGAAGGGTTGATTTGTCTGTCAGTTCTTTTACCATGTGGAATTTTAGTTGTGGCTAGTTTCATACGCTTTTGATTAGTATATCCCTAGGTCAATTTTTAGTCTTTGACAAAACGTGATTGTTTAATCAAGTTTTAAAAAATCTGTTTAACATTTTCTATGTACACTGTTATTTTGTCAATTATTTTGAGTTAATTATTTTCTACTAGTAATATTTATAAATTTAGTAAAAAAAGAAGGGTTTATTTATATTTTTTCTTAGCTAATCCATGAGAAAATTGGAGCAAATAATTCTCAGCTATTTCAGGGCTGACTTATTAGGCAGGATTGGCCTATCGTTTTGAGAATCCAGTTATTCTGTTTGTTTTAGGTGACTTTACATGCTGGGTGCCAAGAGTCCAGCCTTGGTGGAGAGAAGAGAAAGTGGTGATGCCAAAATGGTAAAAGTGGGTAAAAGAAGGTGGGTCGGGGTGGAGAGAGTGCTGTCTGGTTCAAGTCCCTGGAAGGGGAAGGGCAGTGGGTACGGAAGCTGGGTTGCTGTGACATTGCAGGTACAGTGGGAGCAGGTGGGGAGAGTAAGAACTGTCCCTCTAAGAAGCCTGCCCGAGAGCAGAGGACAAATACAGACAGACAGGAGCTGGAGATTTGGAACTTTTTAGGATGGTGCCGATTTGATGTGTTTTTAGGTTAGTGGGAAAGCATCGGTTGGGAGGAAAAGGCTGAGATGCAGGAAAAGGGATTATCGACAGCAATACCAGTGGGAAACATGAAGGGACAGGAGCAAGGGCACAGGTGGAGAGCTGGCTTTGAGCTGGAGGAATGGAGATAAAAATCGGTGCAGGTGTAGGTAAATATTCTTAATTTGCTCAGTGAGGCAGGAGGCAAGGTGGTCTGCTGAGCGGGCAAGGGTGGTTGACGCTAGGCTAGGCATGGGCTTGGCAACTCTTGCTTTTGTTTTGCTCAGCAGGCTTTCCCATCTCCGCTGGTAATGACATCCTCTTTCCTTTGGGGAGCTCTCCCCTGTGGGTCATAGGTTTTGGAATGTGACCGACACTGCGTCATTTACTGAGTGGGGGAAGCCTGGTGTAAGAGTAAGTGGATGGAGTCAGAAGGTTGGTTTGGGTCCATTGAACTGAAAATATCTATTCCATATCCAAAGCAGACGTTAAGTAGGCATTTGGATATGTGAGTGCAGAGCTCAGGGGAAAGGTTAGACGGCATCTGAGTAGATGGTATGTAATGACCTAGAACTGGACGAGATCACCTAGGGAGCGAGGCTATCAGTCGGAGAGGGGCCAAATGTCGAGTCCTGGGGCATCATTCGGCACTAGAAGATGAGGGAGAGGAGAAAACGGTTGTGAGCTAGGAATAAACCTGGGGAGTATGCATTTTAGGGAAGGCAATTGAAGAAAGCAGAGGAGGGAGGAGGGATTGGCTGTGCACACGACAGCGGAGGCTCAGTGAGCGGGGGCTGCACTGGCGATAGTTTGGCAGAGCGGAAGTCACGGGCTTCTACAAGAGTAGTTGAGAGGAGAGGTGGCGATTAAAAGCCTCATGGGATTGGATTGAAAGAGGGACAGCATGGGGGGTTGAAGAGGAGGAGACAGGAAAGAGTAATCTTATGAGGAGTTTTGCTCCTAAGGGGAGTGGAGAAATGGAGCAGTAGCTGGAGGAGGGATGTGGGGTAAGGGAGAGTTTTTGTTTTGTTTTACTTTTTAAAAATTATTATTTTTTATTTCAGAATATTAAGGGGGTACAAACATTTTGGTTATATAAATTGCTTTTGTACCATTTGAGTCAAAGCTATAAGTGTGTCCATCACCCAGATAGTGCGCATTGTACCCATTAGGTGTGAATTTCCCCATCTCCTCCTCCCCTGTCCCACCCGCTGGATTTCTGATGAATGTTTTTCCATATGTGCACATAAGTGTTGATTGATTAGTTCCAATTTAATGACGAGTACATGTGGTGTTTGTTTTTCCATTCTTGTGATGCTTCACTCAGAAGAATGGTCTCCAGTTCCATCCAGGTTAATACAAGAGGTATTATTTCAGCATTGCTTTTTGTGGCTGAGTAGAACTCCATGGTATACATATACCACA
The DNA here is from genome assembly GCA_004363605.1 of Indri indri. NCBI lineage: Eukaryota > Metazoa > Chordata > Mammalia > Primates > Indriidae > Indri > Indri indri. The sequence goes on from RJWJ010017242.1 coordinate 12,534, forward strand.
TTTTATTAACCCACTCGTGTGTTAATGGGCACTTGGGTTGTTTCTGTATCTTTACAATTGTGAATTGTGCTGCTATAAACATTCAATTGTAGATGTCTTTTTTATAGAATGTCTTTTTTTCTTTTGGGTAAATACCCAGTAGTGAGATTGCTGGATCAAATGGTAGTTCTACTTTTAGTTCTTTGAGATATCTCCATACTCCTTTTGTTTGCTTTTTAGTGAGGAGATATTACAGCATGCACATATGTGGTGGGAATGATCCCATAGAAAGGGGAAATTTGAAGATGTAGGACACAGAAGGAATTATTGTCATAGCAAAGACCTTGAGAAGGTAAGAGAGGATGGGGCAGTCTCAAGTGGAGGGTTTAGACTTAGGATTAGGCACAGTTTGTCTTTTGTCATTGGGTCAGTCAGAATATATGGTACAGATGAAGTTAGGTTGGCAAAGTTGCTGATGAGAAAATGAGGCTGTTTTCTGTCAGTTGCTTTTATTAATAGTTTCTTAGTGAAAAGAGAAACAGTATCATTGGCTGTGGGATTAGTTGTGGTGGCTTCCTAGGGTAAGGTAGGCAGTCGGTTTGTGTAATGTGAGAAGTGTAAATTGACCACCAGATTTGGAAAAGTGGAGGTCAGTGATGACCAGAGCCGTCTCTGAGGCAGTTTTCGAGGGTAAGGTGGGTAGTGCTGAGGCTGGGGAAAGAACCATCCCCTAGAGCAGGAGCTCTGTGAGTCTCTCTAGCATGCTGAGGGCAGGATGAAGACTGGAGGTGGGATGGGTGATGGTGGTGACAGCAGTGGTTGAGGATATTACTGATGATAGAAGTTGGGAGAGGGGAGTTCTTTCTCTGCTCTGATTCCTAAGTTGTACCATGTAAGCGTGGTCCTTTGCCTACTTGCTTGGAAGAAGCCCCTCTAGAAGGGGAGAATAGCACTGACACCCAGAAGGAGGCTGAAGCAAGCAATGGAGAGAGAAAGATTTATAGGGGTGCATCACTTGAACTGCTGGGTCCAGCCGGGCCATCCTTTCATCCTCCCCTGAGTTTCATGTGGTGGAAAGAAAGATTACCCAAATGAGAACCAATGAAGGCTATTTATGCAGTGTTTGCAAAGGAGTCAGATACCATCACTTGTGTTTGGCAGAGACTCAAAGGCAAGGGGAGGAGTGGGAAAGCTTAACAGTAGAAAAATGGAAGGCTTCAGGTGTGCCCTAACTGGAGGTTGTTGGCATGGGGAGACCGGAGGCAGCTGACTAGACGTAGGGCATCCTCTGAGGTTGGTGAGGGAAACATATTTGTTTTTTTATGGTTGGTCCTAAGTTGGAAGTAGGGTCAAAAAATTAGGAGAGCTGGAAATTATTGACCAAGTCTTGAATGTTTCAAACTGATTGCTGCAGAGGTTATGGTTTGACTTCCTAGGATATCTGCTGCAGAGGTTGTAAATCAGAGTTCGTTTTTTATATGTGGTCTCTCTATATGTTCTTTTTTTGCTTAAACCACTCTGTGTTGGGTATGTGTTGTTTGCAATTGGAAGAGTCCTGACAACTACAGAGAAGGAGTTTGGTGGCAATTTGAAAATGAGCTTGGAGACAGAAGACTGGTTGAGAAAGTGAAAGAAATTTTATAGAGGATAATTGGGACTTTTGAACACCTACTTTCTACCAGGACCATCTCATTTAATCCTCAAAAAACTATGGTTTAAACCTCTTCACTTTTCAGGTGGGAAAATGGATTCATATTAGTCAAGTAAGTTGTCTGAAGTGTAAAGCCAAGGATTCAAACTTGAGTCTTTTGTTTTGAGGTCCAAAGTCTCTGCCATCAGGTTGTGCTACTTTGGATTGAACAGGAAATGGATTTTCCTCCTCCTGTGCCACCAGCTGTTGGTCCCCAAACTATGGGACTCAGAAAGACACTATGAAGTTCAGAGAGACTCAGAAAGATATTGTCTCATGTTTACTGTATCCTATTTACAAGGGTCCTATGAAAATGTGCTAATATATCTCTTGTGGCTGATTCACTGGGTCTTTGTCTATTTTGTACCTATGCCTTTTTAAAGAGCAGTTGTGATTTGGATGAAACTTAATTTTGAATCCTTGACCAGAGTTTTTCTCATCCTCCTAATATCATTTTGAAAATCACACAGGGTTCAAAAAGGAGTTATTGATTGTTGACAATGATTATGATAGATAATTCTGCTATGCAAATTGACCTATAAAACTCACATCTTATGGTCCTATATGTATACCATGGAGTTTTACTCAGCCACAAAAAAACGATGGTGATCTAGCACCTCTTGTATTATCCTGGATAGAGCTGGAGCCCATTCTACCAAGTGAAGTATCCCAAGAATGGAAAAAGAAGCACCACATGTACTCACCATCAAACTGGTATTAACTGACCAACACTTACGTGCACATGTAGTAGTAACATTCATCGGGCATTGAGTAGGTGGCGGGGGGGATGGGTATACTCACACCTAATGGGTGTGGTGTGCACTGTCTGGGGAATCGTCACACTTGAAGCTTTGACTTGGGCAGGGCAAAGGCAATATATGCAACCCAAACATTTGTACCCCCATAATATGCTGAAATAAAAAAAATTAAAAAAAGATATCATATCTTGGTGTTAGTAGGTGTGTGTTAAAATAAATGAACCAACAGTAAGAAAACAAATGATCTGTGTGCTATTGAGGGATCATTTGGAGGGAAAGTTGTTTTCAAATATTAAGAAAAAAGTCTTTCCCTTAGGATGGCCAGGGGGATAGGGAGAGAAACAGTTTTTTACGAGGGTGGGATGGTTTAGTAGAACCAATGAGAAATTGATTGACCTGATTTGAGGGCTTCTCTCCACCAGAACCAGATTGCATTGCTTTAGCAAAGAAACAATGATTTTTTTTTTCTTCTTCCCCTGTGGATGCTTAGGAAAGGTCACTGCTTTCTGGATCTGGATGGAATAATTAAAACAAATCCATCTTTCCTCTTATGTAAGATCCTTGTTCAGAACTCTGTTTTTTACTTGTTCCCCATTTTCTATCATTTTCCCTTAGAAACTTGTGGTAAAGCTAATATGCTTATTATGTAAAATTATTGCTGTCCCTAATGAGGAACCCTTAGTCTGTAAGACATAGGTCATATTTCTTTTAACATTTGTGTGTATGGTAGCCTTTTCGTAGTTTGGCACATCAAAACATTGCAGGAAGGTGAGGAGAGGTGCACCTGGATGGTGACAGTCATTGACAGGACTGGTCCAGATCCTCAGACCTCATGAATTTGTTGTGGTCTATCATGTGTGAATTTGGTTAACACCTCATTAATTTATTAAAGCCAGAGAACAAAACATTGAATATAATAATGGCTGTGTTCCCAGAACAATTTCCCACAGATGGCTAGGTGAGTCTAGTAAACAAAATAAAACAAAACAAAAACCAAGGGTATCTTTTTTTCTGTTAATGGTAGCTTCTAAAATTTCATATTTCCTTTTCAATGCCTTGGAGACGGAGAGAATAACCAGCGAATCTTTCCATAGTAATCAGTATTGCTTTCAGCAGTTGTCAAAGCAGCCATTTTGTGATTATGGGCAACTGTGAGCCTTCGCTGAACTTTGTCTGTTTAGAGTTGCACAGTGGCTTCTTTTGGGGAGATTTTATCTGATGGCCATATGGGTAGAAGTGACTTCAAGATGGTGATATGTAAGCTTTGGTGTAAAGGGTGAATATTAATGTTTTTCTTGCAGTGAGCAACTTATTGGCTTGTTTGAAAAATTATGAAAATTTTTCATCCATGTAAGTAATTTATAATATGAAGACTAGCAAAATAGCACCATGTATGCACTATTCAGTGTAAAAACTAGAACATCACCAATAAGTCTTAACTCCTTCCACATGAATCTTTCTCCCCAATCTCATTTCCTTTCCACTCCATGCACCTCCCTAGGAAACCATTACCCTGAATTGTGTGTTTATCGTTCCATCGATATTCTTATATTTTCCCACGTATGTATGATCTATAAAAAATATATTATCTAGTTTTACATTTAGAAAGTTTTATACAACTATATTTATTTTTTCTATAATTTGTTTTCCTACTCCTCAATCTAATGTTTCACAGGTGGTGGTTGTTAATAATTTTGGGCTGTGTGTATCAGGGGCTATGAATTCAATCGAGGGGCCAGAAGCAGACACAAATTGATTGAAGTCTTGAGAAATAGAATCTCTGAGCAAAGAAGAAAGGTACTGGGCTAATTTATATGTAAATCAAAAGGTGGCTGGTATGTTATAAATAAAAATATATAAGTATATATGAAACGAATGCTTTTATAATGGATTATTATGGAAGAATTCAAACAGACCTGGATTCAAATCCTACTTTAACCACTGGAGGGAATTCCTAAAAAAATTACTATTATTTTGCCTTTAGAAAAAAAGTAGGGTGAGAGTCATTCTGAAAAAGTTTGGGTTAAGATATTAAATATGGTTTGGATTGGAAGGCTTTGTTTTGAAGAAGTAAAACATAACCTACCTCCTAGAATCTGTCCTAGAAAGGTTGTCCAGACTGAAAATATTCTGTCCTGGGGTCCCGGTGGGATGTGGGGTGGGGGAGGGTGGTGAGTTGAGATGGGGAGAGGTAGTGGGAATGAGACATTTAATACATTTACTTCTCTTTTCTCCTCTGATCGCTTTTCTTTTTAAATGTGTCTAGTAATAAGAGCTCAATTCAATTGGCCTTGGTGGATGAGTTAGGGAATATGAATGTGTCCCCCACTGATATTGCTTGGAACAATCACATACTTGCTGTGTGACACTCATCAAGTTTCTTGTCTTTTTTAAGACTTAGTTTCCTCATCTGTAACATGGAGATCCTATCTGAGTTGTGATAAATGAGGTGATGCATGTGAAGAGCTAGGTGCAAGGCCTTGTCCGTGGTTGGGCATTGTTACTGTTATTATTAATGCTGCGGCTTATTTTAAAGGCTCAATTCAAGAGTCATTGGACTATGGAAGTCTTCCCTGACTGTTTGCTGTTCCTCACTGGGGACAGATCGTCTTCCCAAATCTCTCGTGTGGTATGTTTTTTTTTTCTTAGCATTTACTGCTTATGCCACTTACAGCTTATCATGATAGCACAAAGCTTGATTACTTGTGAGTTCCCTGAGGGCAATGATGGTGCCCACTCCTAAAGCAAGGCTACAGAGCTACTGGATACATTTGCTGCATGATTGGATGAAAATATTCCTTAAGCTATGAATATTATATTTAGTAAATATGAACACAGTTAAAAGACCCTCTCGTTTTCAAATAATTTATAAGTGACAGTTTATTAACAAACTGTTAACTCTCCTAAGCATGAGAACTAGAGAGCATCATGGGCCGTAGCAGCCTCGCACCACCATGAATGGGGAGGCAAAACAAGACACAGGACAGGGCACTAGGAAAATATAGATTGCCCTCAAAGAATGGCTAAAACAGAACAATGAAAACAACAAATTAGGACTCAAAACCCACCCCTCAAGTGAAAACATCTGCCTGAATTTTTTTAAAAGTCCGAAAGTTTAAAAATTTGTATCGTTAGTTTAATTGAGAACCCATTAAACCAATCTGGGAGGCGGAGCATTCTCATCTCTGATGAATCGCTTTCATGATCCCCAATCCCACAGCTATAGCTGTAGCTGGGAAGAAAACGCTTAACAAAAGAAGGCATTGTAAAAACCATTTTTGGCCACCACTTTCTCAAGAGGTTAGACTCTTTACTTTTTAAAGAACAAAGAAGTGAGGCATAGGGTAGTTCCCAAATTTATCCAAGAAAATTTTTTTTTGGGGGGGATGACAAATCACAGTTTCATGTTTTACGTTACCTTTCTTAATTTGGTTAAAAATTCCAGTCTGTTCTAATGTGCGCTGGCCCTCAGAAACTGTGGCCCTTGGAGGGTCCTGGAGGGTCTGCATCTGGTGCCATCAGCAGGGTCAGATGCTTTGGGCCGTGAGTTAAAGTTAAGATGTCCTCTACAATTAGCAACTGCTCTTGTGTGAGTTTTTAGGTTTAATTTAATGGCTCTTTCATTTAGTCCCACACTCCTTTTTGGGTTGGTTCTCTCTGTTGTGCCTGAGAACTGTCTGGAGCAGGAAGAGGAGGAAAGTGAACCAGCCACATGTAGGAATGGGTCTAGGTCCTGTTTGCATAGCTGGTCTGGGGCATGGAGTCCCAGGAGAACTCCAGAGGGGTCAGTGAGATGCCTGGAGACCGAGGCAGTGTGTTTGTTTTTCCACAAAACATGCCAGGAGCGAGACATCCGCTGAAGAGTAACATTAATAAGTGGCATCTTTCCTTCAGGGCGCTCAAAGCATTTGTGAAGACTTACTCATCGAGCTGTAAGCCACACCTATGTTGTATCTATGGCTCACTTAAAGATTAAGAAACCAAATTTTAGCAGGTTTGACCCTGTGACTCAAAGGAAGGCTCAAAGGACTCAAAGGAATGGACAAATACAGATTCCAGGTTCCAAGTTTTCTCATTGGCAAAGAACAGGATGTCAGGAAGTGACAGTAGGTACCATTATTATCTTCGTGACATCACTGGGGCATTATTTTGGACTGTGAGGATTATAGACAGTGAAAAGGCAGAGTTTCTGCCCTAGGAGCTTCTGATTCAGTTTGGGGGCTTTGTCTCATGTCCAAAAACAAGAAGTATTAATACATGGAACCAGCCTATGCTAAATGCCAAATAAAAAAATACAGACAGGAAGTTCAGAGGAGCCGTGGCAGTTAGCAAAAACTTTGTAGAAAAAGACCTTGAGTTGGGCTTTGAAGAAGGATGGGGCTTGTGCGTGGGGAGGTGTGGGAAGGGCAATTCCAGGCTGAAGGGCAGGAGGGAGGCAGAGGGAGTGCATGGGGTGACGGGGTGGGGGGTGGGTGCTGGAGACAGAGAGTGGCAGGAGCAGACAGCTCTCCAAGGGATGCATGGGGTGTGAAACTCACCGCAAGCCAGTTTTCAAAATCTCTTTAGAGTCTGTGACCGAGGGAAAACACTACCTTTCTTTAAATTCTTTGACATGCAGTTTCTCTCAGTTTGAGGTAAAGGTCTGACCCTGCCCTGCAATCGCTTCCTCGAGTGTTCTGATGACCAGCCAGAGGTTCTACTTCACCCACCCAATTTGTTACTGATCAGAATTCAGGTTGAGAGGCACTGCCCCTCCCCGTTTCCTCCTCCTAAGCAGTGAAAGTGTCCAGGCCTGCAAGTAGCCTGAAGCAAACTAGGACAGTACAGTTTCGTGAAAACCAAAAAACAGGCAGGATTTTAAGGAGAGAATGGATGGTCAACAGTTTTGATGGATGTGGAAAAATCAGGGAAAATGAGGTTCGACGTATCTGATTTTCTATGGTCAATAAAATAGAACTACATGTTCGCTTCTTCTTGGATTGAGGCGAAGCAGGTAACATGAGTTAGGCACTGGAGGTCTCCTGCGTAAGCTTGAATACACTGTCCTGTGGTGTATACATAGGATTCTTATGTATGTCATTTAAAAATTTTAGCCATTATCTACAGGTCAAAAATTAACCTCTTGCTTTAATTTCCCCTCCCTCAAGGTGCGTATATCTGGTCCCTGTGTTCTGTAGGCTTCTAATATGTTAAAGATTTACTGCAGCCTGTTATTAAAATGAAATGCTTTACCTTGACATTAGGCAGAGGGGTTTGACTGATGTTAACATGTTAACATTGAGAGAAATTTGTGGGAAACAATTTTGAGGCTGAAACATTGATGCAAGTGATGCTAATTGCTAATCCCAGGAAAGCCTCTTAGGAATTCGTTTGTAGGGAAGTTGAAGGAGGACCATCAAGCGGAAGAAAGGAGCCATTTGATTTGGAAGTTTCCAAAAGTTCAGTAAGAAATCAAGCAAGCAAGCAAGCAGGGATGATTTGGTAGAGAAGTAGAAGAGAAGCAAATAAGTAGATTTAAAAAAAATTTAATTGCAACAGAAAGCCGTTAAAGAAAGAAATTGATAAATAAATCCTACTACACTATCATAGCAATTATTTTTGCTTTTTGAAAATATTCTGTCACTGCCTTGCCAAGTTTCTGTCCATAATCCTGCAGTTTTAACAAACATTGTTGCAACACAAGGGGCATAAAATGAAGCATTCTGCTTTTCTGACTTCAGGAGTGTGTGACATATGTCAACATTTCTACCTAGTCTTCGTAATTACCTTCGTAATTATAGAAATTGCTCTGCAATATTCCAGTAGGGGTTTCCTCTTCATTTCTTGCATCTGGCCACAGACTTCCAATTCCCTATCTGGGCGGTTGTCATCTCACAGCCCAGGGGTAGAGCCAGGGGGAAGTTTGTGTTTAGGATCTTGAAAGTAATTCCTTGCAGACGTTCTTGCGGATGGCGGAGGGGTACGTTGTCATGGGGCGTTTCATATCACCCTCAGGCTGGGGACGACAATGGGGGAAGAGGAGCAGGACTACAGGGAGGTAGAGAAGAGGGAGAGATGGACGGCTGCGGAAGGCGGCTTCCCCTGTCATCCTCCCCCTGCTTCTTTATTCTTTGGCTTTCGCTTTCTGCCCTGGCGTAGTCCCTGTCTGCACCCATCATTGCTCATACTCTTTTTTTGTTCTGATTTCTTCTTCTGCCTCTCTGACTAGGGCCCTCCCCCTGAACTTGGTGTCGTACAGAGATTCTCAACCCCACCGATGCCTACCTTTTAAATATATATTCTATAATGTCCCCTTTATTATCCTGAAATGAGAAGCTCAACACGTATAATTAAAAGCAATCTAATAGTCTAGTTGAAATATAAAGAAGAGATGAAAGGAAACCAGTTTAAAGTAGAGTGGTACACACATTTAGATGCTCAGGCACAGCTGTGCTGGCAGCCTTATTGAAGGCGACAGATGTTCTCACCTACTGATAATGAATACGCTTGTTATAAGAGAAGCAGACAACATTCAACCGGGTATTGCTGACACTTTAAAAATATTTGACAGTGTGCAATAAGGGCTAGAGAAACACAGTGAATTCTGTCAAGGTAGCTGTGTGTGGGTAAGTGGTCTGCACTGCACCAGGGCACCGGGCTGTTGGACCAGTGGTTGATCCAGCTCTTGCTTTAGTTTCGAAGCTGTGGACCCATGGGGGTCCGGGTCTACTTGGAGCCTTCTTAAAATTTTCACAAAGCATCTACTTAAGTTGCTGGCAGTCCTGGCATCCCCCCTTCCCCACACATGCACATACACGTATATGCACATACACTTAGATTCACGGTTGGGGGAGCCCCGCAAAATGCAGAGTAATGCAGGTGCGCTACCTTGGTGACTCAAATACCATGAGAAGTGTTGCTGTTGGTGACATGATTTTCTGCAATGATGACTAATTCTTGGTATAATTGGGAATAAAAATAAGTGCAGTCTTCCCTGGATTTAGATGGTGATTGTATTTTTGGAAAATTTAATGTATATGAAAATGTTGCAAAAATATTTACATGTAAAATAGAGTGAGACTGTAGACTCAGATAATTAGAAGCAGATTTTTTTTTTATCTTAATTCAAAAGTCATGGTGACCCAGGGAAACAGTTTTTAGGGCCCGAAAACATTGAAAGATGACTAGCATCTCTGACCCCTGTTCATTACATTCCAGTAGCAACCCCAGTCATTGTGACAATCAAAAATGCCCCAAGAAAGTTAAAAACACCCTTCAGGGTGTGGTACCACTTCCAGTGAAAATCACCTGTGTATTGAAAGTAAGGCTGAATTCTGAGCTTGGAACATGGATCCAGGTTTTACCTTTCTCCAGCTATTTCTGGGTGCACAGGACCAGTGGGGTTTTTATGGTGCTGGCACTTTCTGATTGGTCTCCGAGAAAGGCTGCTTGATTGAGAGCCAATTCTGTAGGAAGACCCTCTCCCTGGTCTCTACGAGACAGTGGCACAGTGTTCTTGGCCTAGCATGCATGCATCTCCCCATTTTTGTTGGAAATGCACACCACTTTTTTTTGGAAACAGTCTCCTCTTCACTCCAGCCATGCAGTTCTAGTGTGCACTCTCAGGAACATAGTATATGATGCATACATAGTACAGTATGGGATTCCAAACACCATACCCCACCCTCCTAGCTACAAAAGTGGACATGGTACCTGGTCTGAGCCAATCGGATCGCTCGCCTGAGATTTCTTCACACTGAAGTTGATGGAGAAGAACTTTCTCTGCTCTGGGGGTGATGCTGGATGATATGAGTCCAGAAGTTTCTGGCAATTGTAGTTCTAGCTTCTGAAGAAAGCTGGGGCGAGAGAACAGACCTGGCATGTGGAAGAAGAAGAAATAAGAGAGATATTGATATCTAACAGTGATCTTTGAGGCCCTATCCCCTCCTTGCCCAAGCTAAGTTGAAGTACATTTCTGAGATGGGCAAGCCGAGGAATCCTGGCTAACACAACTGCATTTCCACGCAATCTTCCCCTTATCCAGGGCTCTGTATGGTAGCCAATAGTCACATGTAACTTTTGAGCACTTGAAATGTGAATAGTCCAAATAGAGAATGAAAGTGTAATATACAAACTGAATTTCAAAGGCCTAGTACTAACAAAATAAAAATCCTCTCAATAATTTTTATATTGAATATATGTTAAAATGATACTCTTTTGGATATATTGGGTAAATAAAATATATTGTTAAAATTAATTTTACTTCTTTCCTTTGATCTTTTCAATGTGGCTACCAGAAAATTAAAAATTATGTATGTGACCTACATTATGTTTCTTTTGGACAGCTCTGTTCTAGAATATCTATCCCCAATCCTTAACTCCCTCCATCAGATTTCCTAGTAATTGAGTTGACAGTTTAATTTCATGGACTCATATACCAGAAGAGATGAACAACCCAAAGAATCCTGGCTAAGACAACTGTATTTTCATGCAACCCTACATGCAGATCACAATTTATGATTTTAGTTCTCCTATTTGTGAGTGAGCTTTGGCCATGAGATTGAATTTCAAAGAACATGCAAAGGTTCAGCTTCTTGTCCCTTACCAACACTTCTGTGTGAAGTGGCAAGCAGCACCATGGTTTAACAATCCCAGCTAATGACATGCTGCTGGTTTCTAGCCAGTAGATGGTAGGTAGTATTTTTCTACAAGAAGAAAGAAGCCTATAATCTCTGTCCTTCATGCCACTGACATTTAGTAGTGCTTTATAAAAAGATTAAGGAATTCAAGTTGCAGGTGCAGTTTCTACCATGTTTTAGAGAGGTATTGATGGAAGAAGAGATTTTATGTGGTTGTCAGCACCTCCAGTTTAGTCATTGAAAGTAATTGTGGGGTTCATGAACATCAGATATCCCTACATTATAGTCTGACACCTCATACATATTAGGTCCTGGTTAACCCCTGGAGGGCTTGGTGGTAACTGATTGAGAGAGGTGATGTGTGCACGTGTGCATGTACACACATACATACACACACGTATCTGTGTATCTGTGTGTGTATACACTAAAAAATATTGCTCATTCCTGGAAAATGATTGAGGCCCTATGAGTGAGCATGTATAGTCTAGATGCAGATAAATTCACTGGCTCAGAGATCATTTATTGGGGTATGAGCATTTATTGAGGGCCCCAAAGCTAGGCAGAGTACACTGATTAGCATATTCTTGGCTATTTGGCGGATGCAGGGGCTAATCGTCACTTCCAGAGGCCTTAGCTGCAGGAGTCCACAGGACCACTAAGCTAGCAGAAAATGGGCAAATGCTGAAAGATTTTGTTGAAGAATTATAGTGCAGTGAAAAGAACATGGAATATTGAATTATAAGAACTGGATTTCAGCTCTAGAAACCATCATTTACTAGCTGCTATGACTTCAGAAAAGTTGATTAGCATAGTTTTTAAACCTATAAAATAATGTGTTAATAAAAATAAAAATAATAATCCCCATCTTGCAGGGTTGTTTTGAAGATTTGAGATGATATATCTAAAAGCAATTTTATTAATAGAAAATTAACTTTATAAATATTACTTAATTTTCTAATTAATAAATACTTTGGCTATAGGGAATTGTCATTTATAGCATAATGCATACATATAGAGTGGCAATTTTCTGAAAATTTGAACGCAATAAATTACATTAATAGTAAAATTCCACTGAACATTTAGTATTTTTGGATTATTCTGAAGGTGTTTTGAGGTTTTGGTATGCCTTGTGATTCTAAATTGCCACACCAATTACCCCAGTAGATATAGGAAAGTAGAGTAATCAGTTAACCTTGAGACAAACAAAAAAGACTTTTCTATATGATTCTTTAAAATGGACCTTGTCCTTCCTATGGTCTTATAGATGCTCTGATGATAATCCCTAACTAAAACCTAACACCCAGTACAATTTGCTTAGAAGATTCCAGTAGCTGCTGTACTAGGCTGGACCACAGACACTGGTCTGGGTTCAAGGATGGGTGAGAACGATACCTGGGATTTGGTTCAATATTGCTTTTACTCGATTTCCTCCTAGGCAGCTCATCAGCAGTGTAAAGGATATATTAATACATAACACAGGGCTTAAGTGAGTGGATATGCGTCCCAGTGTTTCCTTTGTATTTCATAGAGGTGCTGGCCTGTAGTTTGCTGGCCTTGGTCGGTCTTTCTGGGCAGAAAGTCTGCCAGCTTGGAAGAGCACAGAACCAGTTGCCTTTTATACCCCAGCATGCAGAAGTGTCTTATTTGGTCATACAATGCAATAATTTGCCTCCTCTGCAAGCAGAGTCCCTGGGACCTAGATTCTGGGCCTTGACATTCTTGCTGGTCAGGACTGTGAAAATACACTCTGAGCCTGGCCGTGGCCCACCTCGCCCTTACCGGAACGGCTCCTTCAGTGGCTACCTGTGCGGGCTCACCACAGCCAGAGTGCATACCTAGGTTCATGGTCTGATTCAGACTCTTTTGTCCAGATGAGACAGATAGACAGAAATGGCACCAGATATTCCAGCATTCAGGTCAGTTCTTTGGATTAACATTGTCCTTTTCTGGTGGTTCTATTTTAAAACAGAATTGCCCTTGAGAGGGCACCAGCATGTTATTGCGAATTAGTCTTTATCTGCTTTATTAGACTTCTTCCATAATGGGAACAATATATCAAACACCCGCATTCCCTGTGGGATGAAATGAGGTTTAGAAAGGTGGAGAGCCTGGGCAGAAAGGGTAAATAGAAGTCACCGCAAACACATTTATCTACTTCATGATTTTGTGTAGGCCCTGCCTGGCCAAGGTGATGTTTCTTTGGCTTTCTGTACAGTCAGTCCTGCATTTATTCTCCAAAAACAAACCCAGTGGACTTATTCACAGTGAGCATTGGCACCTGCTCTAGGCAGTGGCTGAACAGGTCACTGTGGCTTGCCTGTTACCCCTGAGTTGGTCACCGTTGTCAGGTGCAGAACTGCATGCACATTGCTGGGTGGTCATCCACTCCCAAACAGTTTGACAGTCTTTCAGGAAGGAAGGTTGGGTTTACCTGTGTGCCCATTTTGTCAAAAGTGGGTCAGGGATTCCCTCTATCTCCCCTTTTCCATTAATGACCACTGCTGAATACTGCTTCTTTCAAAGTGAGTTGGCAACTGGGTCAATGATGAGAAGAACCAATAGCCAAGGAACTATACAGAAATGTATAAATTTTTTCCATTCGTCTATCTATCTTTCCATCCATCCATTCATCTATCCAGGTTTCCATCCATCCGTCTATTCTTTCATCCATGTATCCAATCTACTGCCTTACTCATTTCACAAATGTTTATTGAGAATTTGCTACTGCACAGATTCTGCGTTTAACACTGGTTAAATGCTCTGAAGGATATGGCAGTAAGTAGATATGTTTCCCATCATCAAGGAACATGCACTTTAATAGGGGAGATAAAACATATACACATTAAATTTAAATAATCAGTGAACATTTATAATCCATTGCACCTGCAATATATCATGCATATATTAAAAAGCTGAGGAAGGCACAGTCTCTTTCTGGCTTTAATAAGCTTACCTTGTGTGACTGGATTAGTCAAACACCGAAATAATTATGATAAAAGGCATATTGTGATGCGTGATGTGAAAGAGGCATGAAGAAAGTGCCTTGGGAATGAGAGAGGGAAGTTCAAGTATTTATATAAATGGGACTGTGGGGAAGGGGAAAGTAAAACTCATGAAGAAAGCGTATTTGAGCTGAGGCATGAAGGACAAAGTAGATTGGGGGGATGGAGATAATGGATGGAGATAATGGGGAAGCAAAGACAAGTGGGAGACTTCTTTCTTAAGGAAGAGTGAGATGTCCAGTTTAAAAGAAGGATGAGATAATGCGTAGAGGGGAATAGTGGGAGAGTGGAACACTGGAATCCATGGGGAGCCATTGAAGGTTGTTGAGTGGGTGAGTAACATGAGCAGGGCTGTGATCCGGGGAGATTAACCAGCAGCAACTCACAAAAATGGGCTAGAGGAGGCAGAGAGGGTAAGTGGGGATCCATTTAAGAAACAATTACATTGGTGCCCAGAGAGAGTTGATATGTGTTTAAACTAAAGTGGAGTAAAAAAAGTTTGATTTAGGAACTTGTAGTGGTAGAATCTGTATTATTTGTTAATTATTAATAACTGGAAACTATACTTCAATAACAACATTTAAAAAGAAGAATAGCAAATATTTATGTGCCAGACATTGTATTAAGTGTTTTTTTCTCATTTTCATGGCAACTCTTTATCGTAGGGACTTTTATTATCTTCACAGTCCTGATGAGGAAAGCACATTTTCTGGAAGTTAAGTCACTGGCTGAGGTCCCTTAGCTTTGAATAGCAGAGTCTGGGTTCGAGTGGACATCAGCTGGCCTGCAGGCTCCAAACCGGCAGACGTGCTGCCCTCCCTGCTCAGCCTGGCAGGAAACTCCCTTGCAGACCCTTTATGCAGATGACTTTATGCCCTACACCAGGACAAGAATGGCCTAATACTAAATAAGGATAAGATCTATGATATTTTCCATAGCTAAGTGGATATTTTATTAATGGATGCCGTATTATTAATTTCCCTTTCTATCCCTTGCTTGTTAAACTTTTTAGGTTCATCCTGACACTTGTATTGCAATTACACCATATTGCAGATGAGAATTCTAAGAAACTTTCCCCGCTCTGTGCTTGGCCCTCTGTCCAGGGGTTCAGTGCCTTAACCACTCTAGAGAGGCCCCATAGCATGGTGACTCAAGCCAGACTGCCTGGCTTTGATCTCCAGTTCTGTCAGTTACTCATTGTGTGCTCTTGGGCAAGTCACTCAAATTCCATGTGCTCAGTTCCCTCCTTACAGTGGGGTTCATAACAGTACCCTTTACAGGGAGGTTGAAAGGATTAGGTGTGGTGTCTGCCAAACCCTCTGGTCAGGGCCTGTTACACGAGTAAGTGCTGGGCATCGTACTTGTTACTATCTGATTACTGAGGAGTTGCTAATTTCTGCCGCCTCAGATTTTTCTTTTAGGGCCTGCCTCCGATTTCCTGCCCCCTACCTTTCCCATCTACCTCCTCCGCCATTGCTTACAGAGGCCTCAGTAACTTTTCTATTGTTGCAAGAGCCCAAAGCTAAGGCATCTTCCTTTACCTCTGCTGGGGTTTTACAGTGAATGCAGGAGGCAATCTGTTTTAATTGGTGATAGTCTGGACACTGAAGTCAGACAGATGTAGCCTCAAGTTCTGTTCTTATCATACTCACTATATAACCCTGGACAAGTTACTCATCTTCCCTTTGTTAGTTACAGTAATGCTGGTTGCCGTAACTGAGAAACCTTCAAAGCACAGGCTTGATTCAGTGGAAGTTCATTTCTAGGATAGCAACAACCAGGAGCTCCTGAGCAGGGCGGCGGCATGGGGACCCAGGCTTCCCCTTTTCAGCACACGGTTTCCAGGGCTGCTGTGGAAGATGACAGAGCATGGAGGGTTCTGTTTGAGGTTTTCAAGGCCAGGATCACGGGGCATTGTCTAGGACTTGGTCAAATGGCTTCACCTAACTTCAGAGGAGACTGGGAAACTCTGTTAGCTATTCCCATCTGTATAAATGTGTTTACTGAGAAGTACGTGTCTCCTGGGGTTATTGCAATGATTAAAGGTTTGTACACATAGTCTCTTAGCACAGCATGTGGCACACAGTGAGCACGGAATCAATGTGTTATTACGATCCTTATAAAACCTCCATTCTTTCTCTACCATCTGCTTCCCTTCTCTCTATGATTCCACATTTCCCCTCTCTTTTCCTACTTTTTCATCAATGCAAGTAATTTCCATTTGCATAATTCACAAAAACCAGAAAAGAAATTCTCCTGGTGAAGAATACTGTTACATTAGCATTTAGAGGAAGGGGTCTCAATTATAGGAAGAGATAACTATCTAGGACACTGACTATTAAGGCAGTGGGTAATGTGGGCAATAAACAATAAACAAGCCACACAAGTGCTTTGACCTTCCAAATGGAGATGGCTGTGGGTCGAGGTACTTCTGTGGCTTTCATCAAAGCAGTGGGAGCCGAGCTGGGCCATTACCTTTGCAGAGTGAAAATGATCCAGCTCGGTTTTGAAGCAAAAGCTAGTCAGATAAGGACAAGGCAGCAAAGGATGCTGCATCATTGCCCTGCTGGCCTCTCGGCTGGCCGAGAGATAAGGACGTTGCTCGGGGGAACGAGTTCCCCGGCAATAGTTGCACTCTCTGTTTGGAACATGAGTTGTTCTATGCTAATGAGTCATATTTCATCATTTCCGGGAGTTGATGCCAGAGAAGGGACTGTTGTCACATAAAACCTTTCTATAAAAACTGTTTATTTGGTGGAGTCTTTATGTTTAGCCTTTGTACCAAAATAATTTCTGAACGATGATTCACTTCCAACCTACAAGGCATGCACAGATGCAGCTAATGTGAAATCATGTTGGTGCTTGTTTTTTTTTTTTTTTTTTTTTCATTTTAAAGAACCATTGTGCAGTTTTCCTAAGATCTCAGGATTTCTTGAGGTTCCTGTGAACAAGAGGTTGCAGAGCTGCACCCTAGGCAGGTCCAATGGGAAAGAGTGTCAGCCAGTTAAGGACAGTTCCGGATGGAGTGTGCAGGAAGCCCAAATACTGAAAATGGACTTAAGGACTGTCTTTGCCTTTGTTGGCTGTTGATGAGCTTTGTAATTCTGAGAATTTTAGGAAAGAGCAATAGTTTCTACTAGCTGTATGGTTACACATTTCTGATGGCCTAAAAGTAATCTATTATTTTAAAATAGGTGCGATTAGTAAGATGGATTTCCCATGCAAAGCCTGGAGCAGGCTTCACTTTGTTCCACACACTACTGTGCAACAACAACGAAGTCTTCTGGCTAAGAGAAGTGAGCATGGGTCAGCAAACACAAAGTTCTCGCCTGGAGACAGAGAGGGGCTGCTGGGCATTACGGGGGGAATGGCCCTGCCAGAATATTTTGCACATGGGTCATTTGGAGAGTGAGGGCTCAGCCTTCTCTCATTGGGTCCAGGTAATGAGGATGTGCTTCTTGGTCCTTTCTCTGTCATCCATGAATGTGTGTGTGTGTGTAGCAGGGGTGGGAGAAGGCTGGGGAGCCAAGGCAAAGAGTAAGATGTCAGCGGTCCCCCTCCTTTGTGCACTGCCACTGCCAGCAGCACCTGAACGCGCGCACTCGGCCCCTCCACCCAGACACAGCCACACGGGCCCCTCCCCGTGCAAGGGCTTCACTGCAGTGCGTGGCAGACTCTATTTGCCTAAACAAAGCCATATTCTTCTTCGACTCCTTTCTTTCCTTCTCACAGAGCCCTGATTTATTCAGGAAGCCGGTGGATCTTGGTGAACATAGGCCCTATGTCAGCCATGTAGGATAAAGCACTGAAATTGGTTAAGGGAATCTCATTCCCTTTGGCCAGTGATTGGTCTAATAGTTTCCATAAAATCCAGTTCTGATGTAAGGGAGAAGAAGGGGAAGATGTAAAGGGAAGTCTGCAGAGAAGGGTCTCCTTGGTGGGAGTGAGTGGGGCTGGGGAAAGAACGAAAGGGAGAGAAGGGGCCTTTCTACCTTTCCTTTCCTTGCCTCCTGGAAAACACATGTCCATCTTGCAGCCATGAGTGCAAAGGACAGCACATTGAGGAAGTCGGAGTAGCCTTGGTTAGCCCACCTCCAGACTTTCTTATTATGTATGAAAAATGTCCCCCCGCCGCAATGAATGTAATCCACTGTTACTCTGTTTTTCTGATACTTGTAGCCAAAGGCTTTGGCTTAGTTTCACTATTGGCTATTTTCCTAAGCTCTGCCAAGTGTGGGACTGCCCTGATGCAGGGAACGGGTGGCCGTGTCGGGGATGAGAAGAAGGAGGTGGTCCAACTAAATGGTGGCTAATTCCCAGCCCAGCAAAATCTCAAGGTGCTGCTCTCTAATTATACATATTTGTAACAAATGTGACACCAAATATGCATAAGTAAAGTGCGGCCCAGAACCAGTTGAGAAACGCTTCTAAGGGAGGCTAGAAGTGACTCTTTATTGGTAAATGGGATGGAGGAGAAGGAAGGGTCAGAGGAACCCAGAGAAGGTGGGGCTGAAAGGAAATAGAGAAGGTCCTTGTACTCTCAGACCCCTGCACCGTCCTGTGCATTTCAGATGAAACGGGGCCAGCTGCTGAGGATGTCTGGGAGTCTGGGCAGCCCACGGCCAGGGAGCAGAGAGTCCTTGGTCCCTAAGGATGAACATGAGTGTCAGGGGATGTGCTTTGGCAGCAATGCTGCAAGACTCCTCACATTTAGTGACAAAGTGTATAATACCTGCCACACACACACACACACACACACACACACACACATGCACAAACACACACACAATATGCTGGTATGTGAGAAGGGCTGCCTGATAGTCTTATTGTACCAACCACAGAATTAGTGTTGCTGTACATTATTTTATATGTGTGTGAATCTACATAATATTAGAAATGATGTGGTTAAACCAGAGATTGTACCCAAATACCTCGAATAACCAGGTGGTTTCTATAAATGATTGAAACACAGATGCCTCATTTAAAGGGAGCAATTATTACTAACCTCCAAATCAGTGTTGCCAGAACTTAAGTTTTCAAGAGGATGTGAAGGAAACACTGTTTTTTTTTTTTATGTGAATTCCTTTAATTTTAAAAGTTGGCAATGAAGTCTAAGTTTTTAAAATGCTGTGTGGCCAAATTAAGCATAGCTAAAGGCACACCTGGCCATGGGTTGCAGTTCACAACCTCGGTGCTATCAAGAGACTCTCCAAGGTCCTGTTGACAGGACTATGCCCACAGGTACTTGAATGAATTCAGGTACAGACATAGAGAGCACAAGTAACAGAGAAATGGAGAGCTTCTCTCAGATAACAGCATAACAAAGCTGTTGTCATTAAAAAATAAAAACTAGAATCCATCTGTGAGAACAAATGAGATCTTTAAATATCCATTGATAGAGGATTTAGTACTGAAAGGTTGTACATGGACACTTACATAAAAGAAAAGAATCATAAAATGTCTGTGACTAATTGATAATAAGGGACCTGGTATAGAAAGTGGCTATCTCAGCCTAGGTAATGTGGAACCAAGGAAACATAAACCAGATGAAGAGGACTGGACAGGATGGGGAATGTTCTGTTAGCCACAGTGTTCGTTGACACCAGTTTTTTTAGGGAAGAGGAATTAAAAGTTGGTACCAGAATTCCTATAGACATCTCTATAAAATCCTCGAGTTAAAGTATTTGCCCACGTTTTGACTGAGACTGATGGGCAAGCGGGGACTCATGTACATAGATAGATGGGTGTAAGTGGGTTGGCAGATCTGTCCCGGGGCTATATGGACCCTACATAACTGTCAGAATTCAAGTTCTCCAAACCCTGCTGTGCAAAACCAGGTGAGCTGCACCTCATATGGATTTCTGCCTTTGCTTCTCTTTGGACGTGGTATGTGTTATACGTGTAAGATACAATGCATGGGGAAACAACTCTGTCTAGCTAAGTATAATAGTCCTCCCTATAACATAGTCCTACCAAACAAGGAGGGGGGTTGAGAAAATTATTTCAGCTCTCCGTTAGTAGCAATATTCAGAATAAACACTATGTAATCACTGCATCATAGTCCTGCATTTTTTCTCTCCTCACCAGAGCCTGTGGAGTCCTTCCACCCTAACTAAGGCAGCTCACGTGGGGCTCACCTGGCTCCTGGCAACAGCACTCTCTGCTTTGCAATGGTGATGTGACTACATTTTGTAAATTTTATGGCCTCAGTTTTATCTGTCATTTTAAAAAGTCTATTTTTCTAGAGAAGTCTTAGATTAATAGCAAAATTAGAGGGATGTGCAGAGATACCTCATGTACTCCAAATCCCCATACATGCGTAGCCTTCCCCGTACTACTCCCACCAGAGTAGTACATTTGTTACAACTGATGAACCTACATTGATACATCATTGTTACCCAAAGTCCATAGTTTACATTGGGGTTCACTCTTGGGGTATGTTATGTGGGTGTGGACAAATAAATGACATGTATCCAAAATAATAGCATCATACAAGGTATTTTCACTGCCCTAAAAATCCTCTATGTTCCACTAACCCTGGGCAGCCACTGATCTTTTTTACTATCTCTGTAGTTTTGCCTTTTTCAGAATGTCATGTAGTGAGAATCATACAGTATGTAGCCTTTTTGGATTGGCATCCTTCATTTAGTAATATGCGTTTGAGGTTCTTCCATGTCTTTTCATGGCTTTACAGCTCATATGTTGTTTG
>RJWJ010017243.1:0-33306 GCA_004363605.1 Indri indri
GTAAAATGGTGCAGCCACTATGAAAAACAGTATGGTGGTTCCTCAAAAAATTAGAAACAGAGTTACCACATGATCCAGCAATTCCGTTTCTGAGTACATACCTGAAGCAGTTGAGAGCAAGAACTTGAACGTGGATTTGTATACCTGTGTCCATAGCAGCATTCTCACAATAGCTAAAAGATGCAAGCAACTCAAATGTCCATTGATGGAGGAATGTATAAACAAAATATGATATACAAGTACAATGGAATAGTATTCAGCCTTAAAAAGGAAGGGAATTCTGACATATGCTGCAGCGTGGATGAAACACGAAGACATTACACTAGGTGAAATAAGCTAGACACACAAGGACAGATACTGTATAATTCCACGTACATGAAGTACCTTGAGTAGTGAAATTCATAGAGACAGAGTGGAATGGTGATTGCCAGGGGCTGGGATGGCAGTGGGAGGGAATGGGAGTTAGTGTTTAATGGATACAGAGTTTCAGTTTGGGAAGATGAAAAGCTCTGGAGATAGACGGTGGTGATGGTTGCATAACAGTGTGAATGTATTTAATACCACTGAACTATACAATTTAAGATAGTTAAAATGATAAATTTTATGTTATGTATATTTTACCACAATAAAAAACATAAAACCATTCTTAATCAGTGAGCTGTACAAAAACAGCCTGCTGGCTGGACTTAGCTCAAGGGTCAAAGTTTGTTGAACTTTGTTCCATGTTATAGTTTCATCATGTTTTTAAACAAAATACATCATTATGAGTGTTATTACTGTGTATTATAGTCAATGCTTTTTAAGCTTTAATTACAAGTTTACCCGACTTTTGCTCAGCATTGCTCCTTGGATCTCACTTCTTCCTTCCAGGTCCCATTTTCTTTGTTCTCAAGCACATCCTTTAGTGATTCTTTCGTTGATGGCCTCATGAAGCAAACTCAGTTTTTTGTCTAAAAATGTCTTTATTTTATCCTCATGACTATTTTACCCTATTATGAGTTCAGTCATCACTATTAAAGCATCATTTAGCTGAATAAAGAATGATAGCTTAGGCTGGGCACAGTGACTCACACCTGTAATCCCAGCACTTTGGGAGGCCAAGGCAGGATGATCACTTGAGGCCGGGAGTTTGGAGATCAGCCTGGGCAACATAGTGAGACCCTATCTTTACAAAAAATATGGAGAAATTAGCTGGGTATGGTGGTGTGTGCCTGTAGTCCCAGCTACTCAGGAAGCTGAAGCAGGAAGATTGCTTGAGGCCAGGAGTTCGAGGCCGCAGTGAGCTATGATTGCACCACTGTGCTCCAGCCTGGGCAATAGAGTGAGAACCTGTCTCTTAAAAAAAAAAAAAAAAAGTAAGAAAGAAAAAGAAATAAAGAATGATAGGTTGAGAGTAATTTCCCCTTGGCACTTCAAATACTATTTCGTCATCTTCTGCCCTGTCTTGCTGCTGATGAGAAGTCCAGTTGCTGTTGCTTTATAGATTTTCTTCTCTGTTTTGCCTCCAGGAACTGGTCTTTGTCTTGAGTGTTCTGCAGCCTCCCTGCAGTGTGTGTAGGTGCACGTGTGCTTGTGTTTATCCTGCTCTGGGTGGTGCTTCTTCAGCCTGAGGGCTCATGTCTTGTTTCCATTCTCAAAGTTCTCATCTATTTCCTCCTTGGATAGGGCCTCCTCCCTCCCCTGCATTCTCTCTGTCCTCTCTTTCGGCAGCTCCCATTGCATGTTTGTTGTACCTTAGGGAGAAGCCCCTCCTCTCTTCTGTACCCTTTTCCTGTCCTGGGCAGCCCTTCAGGTCTCACAGCTCAGGGAGGAGTCTTGGGTCTGGTCCTCCAAGACTTTGGGCCCCAGGCGATCTCCTGCCACTCTCCCCTGGGGCCTGTGTATTAATAATTGTTCTCTTCAATCAGTATTTTGTAACAGAGGGGAGTCCCTGGTAGCTCAGTTGTCCTGTTGCAGGAGCTAGAAACCCACCCAGGGCTTTCTTTTCCACCACAAGACAGCTGCCTGCACGTGTATCATATATTTACATGAATATGTTTCCCATGAACGCCTATAAATATTTCATATATATGTTATACACACACACACACACACACACACACCTCTAAGTTGTCAAATTACAGTGTTTTCCATTCCATGTAGCTCCATTTTAACAGGGACCTCTGGCTCAAGGAAATGCATCTCTAAACTTAGAGTTGTAGGCACCACAACAAACTGTGGAGGTGATTTGGGGGCAGAGAGATTTACAGTCCTTGGCGGACGCCTTATGAGACTGAATCTGGCTCTGGCCCCGTTGTGAAATGCCTCTTCACTCTCCATCCTGAACACACAAATGCGTCCACACCATCCACCCTCATCATCCCATCCATCCATCCATCGATCAATAGGGTCCACTTGGACCCACTAGTGTCATTTGAAGGTTATTTAAGCTGAAAACATCGGACCAAACAGCAGCCACACACACACCACAAAATCCCTTATCTAAACTTTCTTGCTGATTTGACGGAGGCCCCCAAACATACAGCCACTACAAGCCCCGTCTCTGGGAGCCTCATAGCCAGGAAGGAGATGGACCACTCCCACCAAGATAAATTACATAAACGAAACTTTGTCAAAACTTTCCATACCTTCCGCTTGTTTCTCATTGATTTCCCACCTTTTGCTTTCCCTTAAAGTCTTAATCCCCCTTCTTATTAGGATGATTTATAAACCCTTAACTCTAGCTTTTTGGAGAGCCAATTCTTTGTGCACTTGCATGTATGCAAATAAATTTGGTCATTCCTCCTGTTAATCTGTCTTTTGCCAGTTAATTCGCAGGCCCCCAACCACTGAACCAAAGTTGGTAGAAGGAAATATTTGTTGTTTTTCCTTTGAACGTACCCATCCATCCATGCACCCAGCCAAGTTTCATGGAGGGCCCACTAGCCATTTCATAGGTTGTCCTGAATAAAATTGGGCCTCTCTCTCAAGAACTCATAGTTTAGATGGGAGCATACTTTAAACTAAGAATTACAATACGCTTTGTTAGGAGAGGGTGCACAGCCTGCAGAACCATGGGCCAAATCAATCTCTCTTCTTTATAGATTGCCCAGCCTGAGGTATTCCCTTATAGCCACAGTAAAAGGACTAAGACAATCCCTGCGGGTGATTTTATGGAAACACTAGTCATACTGGGTTAGGGCGGGCCATAAGTCCAATGACTGGAGTCCTTATAAGAAGAGGAGAGGACACAGACACACACAGAGGGAAGAAGGCCCGTGCAGATGGAGGCAGAGATTGGAATGAGGTAGCTACAAGCCAAGGAACACAATGGATTGTCGGGAGCTACTAGAAGCTGGGAGAGGCAAGGAAGGGCCTCCCCTGGAGCCTGTAGAGGGAGTGTGGCCCTGCTGAGACCTTGATTCCAGATTTCTAGCCTCAAGAACTGTGAGAAAGTGAATTTCTCTTTATTACTAGGTTTTAAGCCACCTAGTTCTGTGCTAGGAAACTCATACATATTCTTGCAATATACCATAGTTTGATTATTCTCTTACAGGTGAACAGTAAGCTGTTTGCAATTTTTCATGAAAACAAATAATGTTGTAAAGAACATCCTTGCACATTCCTCTGTGTACATCTATAAGTATCCCAGGACAAAGACTAAAACGACTAATCATTGGGTTAAAGAATGTGCGTATGTTAAGACCAAGCCACCACACCAAATTGCCGTTTTAGAAGTCTATGCTAATTCAGATTGCTACCAACAATGCGTTATGAGGGTAATCATTTCCTTACATCCTCGCTAGAACTGCTGTAAATACTTTCGCATTGTCAGTGCTAGTGTTTACGACAGAGGTGAGACCACCTGGGGCTAAGCATACACTTACAGAGGCCAAGAATGTCAGGAGTCTGGTCCCCTTGAAGACTCCTAACCCTGGGAGGACAGGGACAGTGAGGATGACCAGACAGACCACCGGGCATGTGCCTCCCTGCCTGTTCTCTGGGACATCCCAGCCTTCAAAGATGCCCCAGCCTTGGTGGGGCTTTTTGTGTTTATTTGGTGCCACCATCGTCAGTGGTCTTAGTGAGAAGCTTAACAGGAATCAGAGAAACTTTATTGTGACATCAGTCACACTGCACTTTGCATCCTTTCAGGACGTGATTTATCTCCTTGAGAGCCCGTGAAGTCAGGGGATTGGGAACTATGCAGTCCTCTTCGTGTCCCTGGATACAGAAGAGCCTGTTCCTGGACGGGGCCGAAGCGCGGAGCTGTTTCAGCCTCCTTGCTGGGGCTCTGCCCTGAGACTGCAGGCGCGCCCATGTCTTTTCCAGCAAGGCTGCCTTCTGTCTCCGGAAACGCAAACGTGACATCCCACTCCCCTATCGGATCAGGGGTCAGCCTGACCCCAGAAAATGACTCAGGTGCCTCAGGCACACCCCGGCCCCTCATCGTGGGGAGTCTCGCCCTGGAGAGGCTGGCTCCGGGGTTGTTGAAATAGAGGAGGCAGGTTCTGCCCACTACTGCTTAAAATTCACGTTGCCATGGCAGCGTGGCGTTAGGCCACCGGTGATCCTGCTGCACAAAGCTTTGATCTCAGGGAAGGCTGGGTTTCTTTTGCTCTTTAGCTGCTTTTAAGGGGACACTGCCTTGGGACCAAGCTTTGGCTTTGCTCCTGGGCCTGGGGATTGTCCCAGAAGCAGAAAGCTGGGGACGGCAAGACAGAGAACGAGGCCCTCAGAAGTGGGCTGAGCCCTGAGACTTCGATTCTCTTCTCATCCGAAGGAGTTGGCTGGAGCCCAAGGGCAAGAGATCTCTGAAGAGAGAGCAGTCGGAGGGGGCTGTAATGAGGGGATGCATATGCACTGCTTGACTTGAGAAAAAAGCGCAAATGAGGCGGCTCGCGTGTGTTTTTAGTAGCAGAGCTAAGGAAGAGGGTGGCTTATAAACAGGTGTGGGCTAGCTCAGCAGTCTCAGCACTGTTAATAATCTACACATTCATTCGGCACCCATTTATTGAGGACTTACTATGTGGTTGATGTTGGGGATGCAGGTAGCTCATGTGGCTTTGGCTCTGAGGACTTTCTGAGCTGTCAGGATACTAAAGCATGCGCTAAAATAATGCAAAGCAGAATGCGGTCAATTGCCTAGAGATTGCAGCATTTCAGAGAGAGACAATCACCCCACTGATGCAATATTCGTGGATGAATTTGTGTTGAACCTTAAACGATAGGGAGAGGAAAGAGAAGCATCTAGTTGAAGATGCAGCAAGAACAACAGTGTGGCGAGTGAGCGGGGAGCATGTGAGAATCACAAAAGTCCAGTGTATTAAAGGACGGTAGAAGATAATGTTGTAAAGTTAGGTTGATCCAGAGCCGAGTTTAGACTTAATCCGATAGGCAATAGGGAGCCGTGGGAGGCTTTCGAGCCTGACAGTGCCTGATCAGGGGCACGCTCTAGAAAATGAATCTGGGGGTAGGTGTGTGATGGACTGAGAAGCAAAGTGACTAAGTTTTTGAAATCTCCATAGGACTGAAGAGGTAAAGAGACTGTGTTAGGTGACACAACAGTCCTGGGATGGGAGAGGAAAGAACAGTCAGAAGGGGATGAACAGGATGCACCACGTGACCCCCCGGGAAAGGAGAGGTGAAGTCGATGGTGGCTGAGACCATGAAACCCAGGGCATCAGAAAAGGCACTGCCACTGCATGGGACTAGGAAATCCGGAGGAGGCAGTGGTTTGGGGGAAAATGAATTTACCACGTTGAGTTTGAAATTGCTGAACTGGCCCTGGGAAAGAACACAGGACTGGAGATACAGTCTTTGGGGACATCCTCATAGACATAATAAAAATACTGACATCCTGGAATAAAAGAGGGGATTGAAGGAAAGAGTAGAGGGAGGGAAGAGAAGAAGCATAACAGAATCTGGAGGAAAGCTGGCCTTTGGAAGAGAAGTCAGTGAGGAAGACCTTGGTGAGGAAGGACAGCCACATGGTGGAAGCACACGGAGAGGGTTCAAGAAGCATCTGGCATGTGCTAAGCACTTGCTGCATACACGGTCACTTCCAGCAGAGAATTCCAGGGGATTGAAGACTGAGAAAAAGCCACTCATTTCTGGAAACCAAATTCAAGAGTTAAGGAACGAATGGCGTAGGCCTAAGAAACTTGGCAGTAAAGAGAATGATCAAAGAGGCTAATGGGAGATGCTAGCAGGGTCGAGGGAAGGTTTTTTTGTGGTTTTATTCTCTTAGAATGGGTAGGCCATCTAGAGTTATTATATGACCCACAAAGGAACCAAAAACATGTCTACAAAAGACTTTCACATGCATGCTCTTAGCAGCATGATTGATAATAGTTGAAAAGTGGAGACAACCTAAATGTCCATCAGTGGATGAACCTAATCACCTCTTCAAAAGCTCTATCTTCAAATACAGTCACATTCTAAGGTACTAGGGGTTAGGGCTTCAACTTACGAATTTGGGGGGAGACAATTCAGCCTGTAACGATCCCCATATGACAGATGAGGAAACTGAGGCTTAGAGAAATTAAGAAACTTGCTCATGGTCACAGACCACAGAGATGGGCCTAGAACCCAGATCTGCCCAACTCTGAAGCCCATGCTCATGGCCTTGATGTGATATGAATGGAGACATCTTCTGTGCTCAGCCATTTGGCTATTGTCTTTTGCGAAGTGCCTGTTCAAGTCTCTTGCCCATTTTTCTTGTGGGTGGTTTGTCTTTCTCTTGTTGATTTGGTGATGGTCAGTTACATATGTCACAAATATCTTCTCCTATTCTGTTCCTGTCTCTTAATAATGTCTTTTGATAAATAAAAGTTCTTAATTTTAATAGAATCCATATAATCCAATGCCAATCTCCCATTATGTTTATTTTTATTTTAAATTTCTTGTATTTATTGATATATCATAATTGTACATATTTTGGGGATACATGTGATATTTTGATACATATATACAATATACAATGATCAAATCAGGGTAATTGTGACATTGATCACCTCAATTTTGTTCTTTTTATTCAGAATTGCTGTAGCTATTTGGGGTCTTTTGTGATTTCATGTGAATTTTAGGATTTTTTTTTTCTGTTTCTGTGAAGAATGTCATTGGTATTTTGATAGGGATTGCATTGAATCTGTAGATCACTCTGGGTAGTATAGACATTTTAACAATATTTATTTTTCCAATCCATGAGTATGGGATATCACGCCACTTTTTTGTGTCCTCTTTAATTTCTTTCATTAGTTTAATTTTTTTTTTTTTTTTTTTTTTTTTTTTTTTTTTTTTTTTTTTTTTTTTTTTTTTTTTTTTTTTTTTTTTTTTTTTTTTTTTTTTTTAGAGAGATAGGGTCTGGCTCTGTCACAGGCTGGAGTGCAGTGGTACAATCATAGCTCACTGCAACCTGGAGCTCCTGGGTTCAAGTGATCCTCCTGCTTCAGCCTCCCAAGTAACTGGTACTACAGGCACTTGAAAAAAAGTTTTTTGTAGAGATGGGGTCTTGCTATGTTGCCCGGGCTGGTCTTGAACTCCTGGCCTCAAATGATCTGCCCACCTTGGCCTCCCAAAATGCTGGAATTACAGGCATGAGCCACCACACCTGGCCACTTTCATTAGTGTTTTATAAGTTTCCTTGTAGGCATCTTTCAGTTCTTGGTTAAATTTATTCCTTCCTAGGTATATTTTTTGTAGCTATCATAAATGGAATAGAATGGGTGTCAACAGGTTTCTGCTGACTTTGGTTTCAGCCAGTCAGAGCCAATTTCAACCAGTTACAGCAGGATTCAACCAGTTTTGATCAGTTCAAGCTGATTTCAGCAGGTCTAGACAGGGTTCAACCAGTTACAGCCTGTTGCAATTGGTTTCAACGGGTTTCAGCCATTTTATATTGGTCTCAGCTTGTTTCAAACAGTTCCAGACAATTTCAGCTGGTTTTGACTAGTTTCGGCCACTCTGGACCAGTTTCAACTGGTTTCAGCTGATTCTACCCCATCTGGACCAGTTTTAATAGGTCTCAGCTGGTTTGGTCTGGTCTCAGCTGATTTGGTCCAGTTTCAGCTGGTTTCAGCCAGATTGGACAAGTCTGGTCAGTTTTAGCTGGCTTGGACCAGTTTGGACTGATTTTTTCCAGTTTCAGCTGGTTTCAGCTAGTTCGTTCTGATTGTAGCTGATTTGAACTAGTTTCAGCTGATTTGGTCTGGTTTGAGCCAGTTTAGACTGGCTTCAGCTGATTTGGCTTGATTTCAGCCAGTTTGGGCTGGTTTCAGCCATTTTCAGCTGAAATGCAATGTTATTTACTAATGTATAAAACACCAACACTTTAAGTTATCAAACATGGAGAATGGTTAAGTGAATCATGGTATTTGAGTAATACACTTGAGTACATGTACAAGTAATATACTCGAATCATGGTGAGTAATTGAAATTTTTTTATAAATGGTGTTTAATGATATAAGAAAATGCTTGATATACAGATAAATGATATTGAAAATAGCAGAATATATAAAAATGAAATTAAAAGCTAATTTGTGAGAGGTAGCTCTTTTGGCAGCTTATCTGAAAAGCTTGCATTATTTTCCCCTTTAGAACTTTGGTTGCAAATTGTCAGTCATGATTTTAATTTGGCTCATGGTCGTATTTCTTTGGCCCAGTGTTTAAAAAATAATAAGAATTTATTTCCAATATTTTAAAATTGAGATATTTTTCATATAAATTCTGATTCCCAGGTCCTCTTGAAAATTGGAAGATTCGACAACAATGTTCCCACATGGCAAGTCCTGACTGAAGCTGAGCAGTGGCTCCCTTGGACAGGAAATGTGCCCTCAACTTATTTTTTTCTAACATGGTGCCTCATGTACATCATACGGCTGTTTTTGCCCTGTAGGCATTTGCTTGTACGATCCCTGATTAAACGCTGAATTTAATCCTGGGATCATATCAGGGCATAAGAGAGCTCTTTCCCTCAACCACACTGCTTTGGCTCCTTGCCACCATCTTGTGGAATTTGTTTCTGTGATTATTACAGGAAGTTGTTGAGGATGTGGTTCTCTATGATGTACAGGACTAATTTTTCTTTTTTCTCAGTGCCCCCAAATACCTCTGCTGCTTCTCAGCCATGATTTTTTTTTTTTTTTAATCCCATGGAGGCAATGAATCCTGTGGCCACTCATGACCCTCTCTTAGCTCCAGCTACTGGGAAGATCAGAGCCAAATCTCCCATAAAGTACTGTGTGTAGGAGCCACACAACATGTGTTGCATGTTTAGAAAAAAGAATGGAAGGAGATGCATTAAAACATCAACAGCCATGTCTTGGGTGGTTTCCCAAAAGTAGATCCTGAGATGAGGACCCACGTGCAAGTGATTTATTAGAGACGTGCTTCCAGGAGAAACCAATCGGGAGGTGGAGGACGCAGGACAGGAAAGCGGGCAGCCAAGCAGGGTGGGCTCTTGGTACCACGAACGGTACCTTCAGTCTCTGCTCACCGGGCAACTCCGCAGTGTGAGGTTTGCCTCACGGTTGTGAGCCCAGCACTTCCAACTCTGCACATTTGGACGAAGCAGCTCCAGGAAGCTGAGGGCAGGCCTTCAAAGAGAGTCCCAGGTGCTGGTGGTTAGAAACCTCTCACCCAGCTTAATACCTGCTTTTTCTCCCCACTTGTCATGAACACTTTCCCATGCCAATGAATATTCATCTGCATGTCATTTTTAACAATGGGATTGTATTCAGCTGTAGAGGTATAGCAGAATTTATTTAACCGATCCCATTTTGTTGGCGATTTGGGATATTTCTAATTTTTTACTGTTATAGGTGTTTCTTACAAAAGGTTTCTAGGGGTAGAATTGCTTGGGCAAATGGGAAGAAAGTTTGTAAGGCTCCCGATGCCTGTTGGTCATTGCCTTCGGGGAGAACGCTATCAGCAGAGTGTGAGAGTTCCCCTTTCACCTCCGTAACACTCCGGGTATTACCGTTTAAGTAGCGCCTTCTGTTTAACCCAACTGCTACAGATTTTGTCTTAATCGTGGCCATCTCTGCCAGAGCTTACCTCCTGTTCTCTGGACTCCCTGCCTTCAACCCTCTCTCCACACCACCTCCAGCAGGAGTTTTTAAGAACACAGACTTGAGCATCCTAATATCCTGCTTAGGATCTTTCTGTGCTTCCACACTGACCTCAGCTGCTTGTGGTGCCTGCCAAGGAGCAGTTCGACTATCAAATTATGCTTACGATCAAGACCCAGTTCTCCTTACCACGCACACCCTCTGGGATGACGATTTTCCAACTACAAGCTGAGACCCATGAGTGGGTGATCAAACCAGGTAAGAAATACATTTTATGCGGCACAGCCAACACTGTTGATGCTCCACAGGTATCTCCTGGGTCTACCCCGAAGTCACCATAGAAAGTTCCTCTGCACCCTGACAGATGCCCTTGTCTCTCCACCTGAGGGCGTTCTCTGGCCACGGGTGAGTACTTGGTTGATATGAGGGACACCCTAAAAGTGCTAGGCAGCTCACGCCCAGGCGAGGCCCTGACCAACGCAGGGCGGGCATTTGTGGACTGATACTTCAGCTTCCTCACCTGTGGCAGGACAGCTCTGAGGCATGTTCCACAGGGTCTCTCCAAGGGTCCTCAGTGGGACTGAGCTCCAGTAGCTCCAAGTGGTGGCCCAGTCATCAACACATGACTGACTTTCCTCCACTCCCGCGCACACAGTACTTTCTGGAATCGCCTCCTCCCCTAATCAACTACTTACCCTGAAATCTTTGTCTCAGGGTCTCTTTGGGGGCAAGGGAGGCAGTGATGATGTCCAGTGATCCGGCCCACTCATGTCTGAAACAGAAGCTTCAACTAATACATCAAATGCACTCTTCTCTTCTGCCGGACACGACCTACTAAACTGGTTTGATCACCCACTCATGGGTCTCAGCTTGTGGTTGGAAAATCGTCATCCCAGAGCGTGGCCATGGTAAGGAGAACTGGGTCTTGATCGTGAGCATAATTTGATAGTCGAACTGCTCCTTGGCAGGCACCACGAGCAGCTGAGGTCAGCTGGGAGGGTTCTGTAGACGCCTTCGTGTCATTGAATCTCGAACTGACGCTTCTCGTCAAGGGGCTACTCTGTTGGTCTTTGCTGACCACTTTGGCATGAAGCCCAACGGAAACAATGTTTCCCTTTTCTCTGAGGAGTCCTTCGGGTCACCTCAGAGAAGACCAGGGCCGGGAATGGAGGGTGGAGAGAGCAATCAGGAAGGGGGAGGACAGTAAGTGGATGTGGGTTTTCAAAGGTCAGGCGGAGTCTGATTAGCGAACTCTTAGAGACTTATTCCAAGTGCCTTTCCTGGCTGGAAAAACAACAATAAAAGAAAGAAAGAAAGAAAAAAAAAAAAAACCCAAACCCACAAGTGGGGTGGAAGTTGAAGAACACTTTAATTCATAAGGAGAAGGGCTTGAATGATTGATGCTGCCGCCATGCCAAAGATAATTTCAGTTCTCTCTCTGTCTCACAAAGACATTTAGCATTGATTGAGATCAAAGTATCAGGAACCCCTGCTGCTAGGCTGAAAGGCAAAACTCACAGCGGCCTTTCTCTGCTCTGATAATGTCGTCTTTATGTAGTTAATAAACTGCACACTTCAGTCAAACTATATCATTACAGAAGACTTAGGGAGCTAATAATTTAAAAGCAAAGAGTTGCCTCTGTTCTTCGCTTTGAACTAAACAACATTCTGTTGAAGGAGGAGGACATCAAAGTCTTGTCACTATTACCAGTGTGGATTGAGCAGAAGGCCGCACAGAGAGGGTACTTCAGTCATCAAGGAAAAAAAAAAAGAGAGAGAGCGAGAGAGAGAGAGAGAAAGAAAGAGAAAGATTAAAGGTATTGGCTTATCAACCCAAAGGCAGTACCAGGTGTTTTATTATTATTTTTTCTCCTACGCAAGCATCAGGTGGTTTGCTCAGCAATGCATGTCCTTGTTAAACGGATGTGCGTGAACCAGGTCAGACTGTTCACTTTTCACCTTGGCCCCATTCTGAACTTGGTCTTAACTACTTTGATGTTCACCTTCAGTCGTCCCACCCCTGTCGCCACCCCTGGCCTCCTGTGTTCTGTTTTCGTGGCTTCCGCGGCCTCCCTTTGTGAAGGGCAGGAAAGCTCTGCGTCCCGGCTCTCGGCACCGGCGGGAGAGTCCCCTGGCTTACTGGGCAAGGGGAGATGCAACCATTTTGAGCAGGGGTGCTGTGGGATTGCAGCCCGTTCCACCAGTTTTAAAGAGCAACACTGCATAAAGGCCTCCTCCTGGCCACCCTCACCCACTGGTATTGGAAGTCTTCTCAGCACAGATTTGCCAAACGCAGGGATTCTCATGCAAGTGATTTATTGAGGGAGGCTCTTGAGAGAACAGCCTATAAGGAAGTGAAGGAGGCAGGGTAGACAACAGGAGGAAGCCAAGCAAAGATGTGGCTCACCTGAGATCTGGTCTTAGCTTGATCCCACGGGGTGCTCCATTGTACCAAGGGCCCCACAGAGTAGCCCCCTCTTGAGACCACAAGGGGCTGTACCCGATGTCGGTCAGCCATGGCCTGCGGCTGCCTCTGGGGCTGATACTCCAGACACTCCCCACCTAGGCAGCTCCTGTAACCGGCCAAGGGCAGTTGGTCTTCAGGTAACAGCTATGAGCCGTTTGCAGCCAACACACAGCAACTGAGAGAGAGGGGTGTCATCCTGGCCAAGGGGCTCTGGGCAGGGTACTATGAGGGGTAAATCAAATTATTTACCAGAAGACTTTAGAGAATGTGCTTGTTGCTTAATCCAGCAGTTTCGTTTTTCGGTTTTTATCCTGAGAAATACATCGTGGACTTGTAAGAAATTGTGTTGTCGTCATTGTCATCAAAATCATCACCGTCATCCTTTGTTGGACGTGTATTTACTGAACACTTCACATGTTCTGTCTCATTTAATTCTTTCAACCATTCTGTGAAGTATTGCATATATTTCGTAAGTCAAGAAACTGAGTCTTGGAGAGGTTATCACCCTTGCCTTTGAACCCGTAGCTTGGGAGTGGCATGTCCGGGAATGTTTGTTGCAATGTTATTTACAGTAATGAATGGAAATAATCCATTTCTCCAACACTGGGTGTAGTAAGATAAATTACTGTAGCTCTATAGAATGGCATAGTGTGTAGACAACAAAAATGCTGTAATGATACAGGGATGGGTCTAAAATACCTTGCTAAGTGGAAAGATTAGGCCACCAAGCTACGTTTTACTGGTGTGTGTGGGAATGTGTGTGTAGATGATATTTTTAAAGCATTAAGGAATATTTTTGTGTCTGCATTTCCTTTTACCGTTTGCTGACTCTCCTCCCTACCCCCATCCACTCTATTAAGGTTCAGCTCTTTGGTGCTTTTTGCCTCAGGGAAGGGAAATGAAATAGAAAGCAATGGAAACAGAGGAGGAGAAAGAAGAGGGGAGGTGTTGGGGGCAAGGCACCGCGGATCTAGGCATCCATCCAGGGCCAGATCTCCGAACCCCTGACTCCTCCCCCTCCTCTGCCGAGAAGGGAGACTGGAGTCCTGCCCGCAGCGGAACACAGGCTCAGAACAGAAATCGTGTTGAGCTAGAGGAAATAAAGATCTGTTTCTTGCCCACCTGGAGCTGTGGACTGGGGTTTAGGCCCACTCCTTGTGCATAGGAAAAGAGTAAAAAGACCTATCACAAAATTATGACTCAGTGATTATCCCTGAGTGATTTCTGTTTCCTTCTTGGTGCTTTCCTGTGCATTCCGTGTTCATTTATTTGTTTATTTTTGCAATGAAACATTAATTTTGAAATTAGAAAAATAGTGTCATTTAAAATCTTTCTCCACTATCTCTTCCTCCACCAACAATGACAACAATGCTAGCTTGCATTTATTAAGGAAGCTTAATGTGTCAAGTGTTGGGCTGGCCACTTTATATTATCCCATTCCTTCCTCAGGTTAGGAGAAGTTCAGCAATTCACCTGAAGCGGCAGAAATGTGGTACCAGTCCAGGTTTATTTAACTTCAAATGCTATGCTTTTTATACCTCACCCCGTTGTCTATCAGGAGAACCTTTCCCACTAAAGGCAAAATTAGCTGAAGCATCTGGGGATGGGGTTAGAGACTGCAAATGCACACAGGTGCTGAGAAGAGCTGGCCTTGCCAGTGAGCAGAAGAGCCCCTCCACGGGCTGGCCAGCGTGGGACCCGCAGACACAACTGTCTGTACAGGGAGAAAGAAAAACTTGCCATGATGGATTATAGTGATGCGGCAATGAAAGGATCGTTTTCGGAAGAACTGAACTGCTATCAAAAGACAAAGACACATGAATCCCATCAACATCGATCTACTCAGTATCATTTCTGAACTAGGCAGTTTTTTTTAAGGTACATTTTTCATGGAAGTTTGACATAAATAGAGAGGTTCATACAGTGACCCAGGGTACAGCCTGGTGAATTTTCACAAAGTGAACACACCCATGTAACCAGCACCTAGATCAAGAAATAGGCACTCCAACAAAACCAGATGCTCCCTCATGCTCTCGACTGGCTATTAATACTTACTCCTCAATAAAGGTAACAACTATTCTGACTTCTAACACCTTAAATTAGTTTTGCCTGTTTTTAAACTTTATATAGATGGAACTTTTTGAACATTACATAAATGGACCATATAGTGTGTTAATGAGATTGATGCATGATATTTATATAAAGTTTGTTCATGCTTATCGATGTATAGTATTCTATTGAGTGAATATATTTATCGTATGTAAGTATATACAGTAGGATTTACCCATTCTCCTGCTGTTGGGCATTCCATTGTTTCTTTCTATTTTTCCATGTTTGGTAAATATATATGCATTCCTTTTGGGCGTACACCTAGGAGCAGAATTGCTCAGTCATAGGATATGTGTATGTTCTGCTTTGGTAGATACCATCACAAAGCTTTCCAAAGTGGTTGTATTAAGTGGGTTGTATCAACAGTCACCCACTAAGAGTGTGTAAGAGTCTTTGCTTGCTTTACTTCTTTGCCAACACTTGGTATTTTCTATTTTGGTGGGTATGTCATTGTCTTAATGAAATCGAGCACCTGAATACCCTTTCAGGTGTTTATTGGCCATTTGGATATTCTTTTTTGTGAAGTCCTGTTCAAATGTTTTCTAGAGAGTACTATTTTAAGAATAATTACTATAGTTCTTTGTAGATGGTAGAATTCTGATATCTACTGTTGGTTTAATTGGACACTGTGGTCTGTGTGGTGTGGTTTTTGATGTTTCCTTGCTCAAAAGTATATGTACCCACCAGGCTTTACACTGATGCGTAAATGTCTGTGTCACAGTTTCTATTGCATTAAGATGTTAGCTAGCTAAAAATGCACATTAGAGGTAGAGTGTAGTGTATGATAGGTTCTTTAAAGATGTGTGGAACAGGGCATGTTTGGGTTACTGTGGTTAGTGGGGCTTATCATATGGGTACACAGGGAATTTAGGGGGACAGGAAATGTCTCAGCAGTCCCATAGCCAACCCCCACAAAGAACTGGAAGATCTCATGCCATAGGGAGTCCTGGTGTTTTAGCAGCTACTTCGGTCACCCAACAGAAGGCATCAGTTAGACGCTTGGCTAGCAGACTCCTGCTGCTATTGACAAAGCGGTACTACATTCTTCCCACTTCCTGGATTCTGCCACAGTAAGGCTTCCACAACCTTGGAGTTTCTGTGGCTTCTGTGTAATGTCTTCTCCATGTGTCTTTCCATGGCTTTTCCCACCCCAGTAACTGCATCTCTCTTTCTCTGCAGGCCTTACTTTCCAGGGTGAGAGATTTGATTGCACAGCCATTGTAGGGCACTCTGGGAACAGAGCTCTTGCACCAAACCACTTCAAGGGCCACGGGCCAGCCACGATGGCTGCTTCATGTAAGTCAGCTGTCTCAGCATCGCATGTGCTGTGGGTTGGATGTTTGTCCCCTCCAAACTTCATGTTTGACTCCTAGTGCCGGAGGTGGGGTCAAATGGGAGGTGTTTGGGTCATGGGGGCAGTCCCCCATGGAGAGATTAATGCCCTCCCTGGAGGGGGCGGTGAGTGAGTTCTCTGTTTCCTCAAGAGCTGGTTGCTAAAAAGAGTCTGGCCTCTCCCCACCTCACTTGCTTCTGCCCTCGCCATGCGATCTCTGCACGTGCCGGCTCTCCTCCCCTTCCGCCGTGAATGGAAGCAGCCTGGAGCCCTCGCCAGATGCAGGTGCCCAATTTTGAACTTTTTAACCATCACAATTGTTAGCCAAATAATCCTTTTCTCTTTACTAATTACCCAGCCTCAGGTATTCCTTTATAGCAATACTAAATGGACTAAATCAAGGTGCTGCGAGACACAGAGACCATTTCTGGCCACTTTGTTTGGAAGGGGTAGTGGCCATGAGACAAGCTCAGAGGCACAGAGTCACCTCTCTAGCAGGCCAAGTTATCATTAGGTACAAACACCTGTTTCAATCAGTCAGATCAGCTGACAAATTTATCTCATTTTAAATAACAATTTCAAG
Organism: Indri indri; assembly: GCA_004363605.1. Taxonomy (NCBI): domain Eukaryota; kingdom Metazoa; phylum Chordata; class Mammalia; order Primates; family Indriidae; genus Indri; species Indri indri. The sequence continues at coordinate 16,542 of RJWJ010017243.1, forward strand.
AGGGAAACAGAATATGTTATTTTCATTTTAGAGAGGAGGAGATTGAATGCCAGAACATTTCAGTGGCTCCTGTAGTTTACATTCTATAAATGGTAGAGCTGGGATTTGGACTCATCCCTATCATATTTACTTATTCATTCATGCTGTAAATACTTTATTTTTATTGACAAATAAAAATTGAATATATATTCGTGGTGTACAAAGGATGTTTAGAAATATGCATACATTGTGGAATGGCTAAATCAAGCTAATTAACATATTTATTATACTTTTTTGGGGGTGAGTACACTTAAAATCTACTCTGTCAGCAATTTGCAAGTACACAATACATTGTTATTAATGATAATCATCATTTTGTACAATAGATCTCTCCAGCTTATTCCTCCTGCCTAACTGAAATTTTGTGTCCTTTGACCAATATTGCCCCAGTTCCCTGCCACCCTCTGCCCCCATAACCATCATTGTACCCATTCTTTCTATGAGTTTGACTTTTTAAAATTCCACATATACATGAGATCCTGCACTATTTGTCTTTCTGTGTCTGGCTTATTTCACTAAGCGTAATGTCCTCCAGGTTCATCCATATTGCAAATGGCAGAATTTCCTTCTTTTTTAAAGCCTAAATAGTATTCCATTGTGTATATACCACATTTTCTTTATCTATTCATCTGTTCATGTACACTTTGGTTGATTCCATATCTTGGATATTGTGAGTAATGCTTCAATGAACAAGGAAATGCAGATATCTCTTCAACATATTGATTTGATTGCCTTTGCGTATATATCCAGTAGGAGCATTGTTGGATCATATGGTAGTATAGTAGTTCTATTTTTAATTTCTTGAGGAACTTTCATGCTGTTTTCCATAATGACAACTAATTTACATTGGTTCCCTTTTCTCCACATCTTCATCAACGCTTGTTATCTTTTGTATTTTTGATGATTAGTGATGTTGAGCACTTTTTCATATACCTGTTGGTCATTTGTATGTCTTCTTTTGAGAAATGGCTATTCAGGTCCTCTGTCCATTTTTTTGGGTTATTTGTTTCCTTGCTATTGAGTTGAATTCCTTACATATTTTAGATATTAACCAGATATATGATTTGCAAATATTTTCTCCCATTCTGTGGTCTGTCTCTTCACTCTGTTGATTGTTTCCTTTGCTGTGCAGAAGCTTTTCAATTTGATATACTCATTTTTCTATTTTTGCTTTTGTTGCCTGTGTTTTTGGAGTCATATCCAAAAGTCATTGCCTAGACCAATGTTATGAACCTTTCCCCTTATGTTTTCTTCTAGTAGTTTTATAGTTTCCAGGTCTTTTGTTAAAGTTTTTAGTCCTTTTCAAGTTGATTTTTATATATGGCGTAAGATAAGGGTCTAATTTCATTCTTCTGCATGGGGATATCTGGTTTTACCAACACTATGTATTGGAGAGACTATCCTTTCCCCATTGTGTGTTCTTGGCAACTTTGTCAAAAATCAATTGACCATTTATGCATGGATTTATTTTGGATTCTCATTTTATTCCTTTGTCTGTTTCTATGCCAGTATCGTGTTGTTTTGATTACTATAGCTTTGTAGTAGATTTTGAAATCAAGTAGTGTGATGCCTCCAGCTTTGTTCTTTTTGCCCAAGGCTGCTTTAGGTATTCAGGGTCTTTTGTGGTTCCATGAAAATTTTAGGATTGTTTTTCTATTTCTGTGAAAAATGTCATTGAAGTTTTGATAGTAATTGCATTGAATCTGTAGATCACGTTGGGTATTATGGACATTTTAACAATATTAAGTCTTCCATTCATTGAATATTTTTCCATTTATTCGTGTCTCTTTCAATTTATTTCATCCATGTTTTATACTTTTAAGTGTACATATCTTTCACCTCCTTGGTTAAATTTATTCCTGAACATTAATGGCTTTCATGAAGGTAAATGTGTCTAAGGGAAAAGTGGAGAAAACATTGCTGTAGCCTGTGGCAGGACAGGTAAGTCAGGGTAGTGGCCAGCTGGCATCTTTATGTAGTCTATATCTCTCCTTCTGGACATAGAACACTTCCTTTTAATTTTGGAACTACTCTTTGCTCATTCTCAGTTAGCCACCACCACAAACCTGGCCTGATTGATCAGAATATTTATTCTAATTTTTCAGTCACAGTGATTGGTTCAGGAATAGTCACCTGCTTCAAGCCAGGCCTGTAAGAGTTAGCCCTGGGATTTTAGCTAGAACTACTGGGAAGGGATTTTCTTCTTTTCACTATGATAATTGGCTGTAAGGAGCTACTTGCTGTGCAGCATCTTTTTAAGGCTCCATGTTTAAGAACCTGCCTGATAATGAGGTCAAAACTGAGGAAAGCTAAACTGCGTACTGAAGACAGAGTAAGGATTCTGACCACCTTGTTTATGGCCCTGATTTCAACTACACACAGAGGCAAATTTACCTCTGGATTTTTTGGTGCATATATGTCAATACATTCCCTATGGGGCTTAAGCCAGATTGAGTTAGTTTCTCACACTTGCAATCAAAAGTCTTCTGATTGATGTGGTGAGCTTCCTCCATAAATATTAGCATGGAGAAATTGAATCAGAAGTTTGCAATGTTCTCCTTAGGAAGAAATTTCCATGTTCCAAGGACATAAAATCACCATGTAAAATATCTCCTCCTGCTTCAGAATGAACAAATCTGAAGCAAGGCTGGGCCTGAAAAAAATGGATGTGTGGCTAAGTGAGATTTGTATGGCTAAGGAAAGATGGGGCACATTGAATTGGTTCTGCTGTGACACTTGTTTCTACTAGTTTTTATTATGATAATGTCTTAGTCCGTTTAGGCTGCTATAACAAAATACCATAAAGTAGATGGCTTATAAATAATTTATTTCTCACAGTTCTGGAGGCTGGGAAGTCCAAGATCAAGGTACCAATAGATTCAATGTCTAGTGAGGGCCTAATTTCTGATTCATAGATGGCACCTTCTAGCTGTGTCCTTACATGGTGGAAAGGGGAGGGAAGCTCTCTAGAGCTTCTTTAATAAGGTCACTAATCACATTCACGAGGGCTCTGCCCTCATGAGCTAAGCACCTCCCAAAGGCCTTACCTACTAACGCAATTGGTGATTAGGTTTCAACGTATGAATTTTGAGGGGACATAAACATTCAGATTATAACTAATATGGAGCCCTGGGCAGGATAGAAAACATTTTGTTAGTCTGATAGAGTTGCTATCCTTCCATCCATCCATCCATCCATCTCTATATTTGCCCATTAATTAAACGAATATCTGTTGAGTTTAAATAAATGATAGACACAAGTCTGTTAAGAAGGAAGATTTGACTCACTAGGTCAAGGTCAAACTAGCAAGATACTTTCCTGCCTGGGAGCCAGGGTTCAGCTAGATACCCTCTTTCTCATTTGCAAAACAAGAAAATCTAACTTAGATACTTGCTCGAATCCCTTCCAGTGCTGTTATTTGATGGCTGGATGATGTCTTAGAGTATTATCTGGTCCAATTTTCTCATTTCTGGGATGAGAAAATCTAAACTTGGGGAGCTCGAGGGATTTGTGCAAAGACCTGACGTCTGCTTCATTCCTCTGGTGACTCCATCAGTTGAAGATGCTGTGATGACAGGTGGGCAAGGACAGAAAAGAGGCTGCAGGCAGAACACACAGGCTACGGGACAGCAGGTCCAGTTAGGCCAGAAGCAGCCGGGGACTGGCTCAGCGGGCGGGCCCCAGCCAGGCATCGAAAGTGGAGGGGTGTGTGTGTGTGTGTGTGTGTGTGTGTGTGTGTGTGCAGGGAAGAGCTGCCCCGTGGTTTTCTTTCTTTCTTTTCTCAACAGTTGAAACACAGCACATACCTACATGGACTTCGAAAGAAAACAGGCCCAGCTGCCCTGCAGGATGCGACTTCTGAGCAGTGGCCCCGGGAGCATGTGAAACGCCTGCTCGGAGCAGGCTCACGGAGGGCGCCAGCCTGCTCTGCCCAATGGCTGTTTCCTTGACTTTTGTCTTCCAAAAAGGAAATTGCAGGCATGTTATTGCTCTGCTCAGGACCGGGGATTATGGAGCTTAAACTCTCTCCTCCAAGCCATGTTCAAGTTTTTGACTTAAAAGGGAAATGTTTCATTTTAGGCCAAATGCATCCCCCTCCTTCCCCCTTCCTGGAACGTGAACAAAGCAATTCAAATCAGAAAACAGAGGGAACTCCATGCACACTGTCCACGGGGACCCGGCTCCCAACTGGATCCCACGGAATTTGATTGAAGTGCAACTGAACCCCTCCGCGTTTGTTCAAATGTCATTTAAATAGAAACGTTTCAAATCTCTGCCAAGGAACTGCCCGGGGGGTGGCATGGGATGGAGTCGGGGGCCCTCACTGCTCTGCTGGCTGCTGCAGGGCCAGACCACAGGGGCGGGACCCAGGCGAGGCCGACTCAAACCCAGCTCCAGGGGAAAAACAAAGTGGTGGGAAAAGAGGGGAGAAAGAGGAAGGAAGGGAAGGAGGCGGAGGCGGAGTCTCTGGGCAGTTTTCACACTAAAGGTACAAGATATAGATGAGACAGTAGACGCCTGCATTTTGGCATCTGGTTTTTGTTATTTTATTATTTTTTTTAAAAGACAGAGACAAATCCAAAACTGAAAAGATTCAGGATCACTGTGAGGCTCAGGCTTCAAGATTTTGGCCATCATCCTCTTTGGTGTCATGATGGTTCCAGCGTGAATACACCATGCACAGCTGTTTTTAGCTAACTGGTTTGGAAAAGGGCGAACAATGGAGAACAATGTTTGGCTTGTCTGGGCTTTCTCAGGGCAGTCAGATAGGATTCGGTTTGAGGCTTGGGGCTGAGGATGTGGGTCTTGGTTTCCTTACCCCATGTGCTAGGGGTGGCCGTGAGGTCAGGGGTTTGAGATACTGTTGGTACCCAGTCCTGGGAACATGCGAGCATTGCCAGGCATACTCTGGGGGTGTTCAACAAGGAGGAGTCTAATCCCTCCTCCTCCACTCAACATAATGATGACCCTTTTATCCGTTTTATATTTTGTAGTTCTGGATGAAATTTTGTGACCAAAAGAAATCTGCTACTAACAGCATTATTTGAGAACCACTGAAATAGACATTTCAAAGCATCCATGGTTCTGATATTTTATGAGATCAAAATTGGGAAGAGTTTGGAATAAGGGTCATTCCCTCACCCCTGGGACCCATCATCATGGGATAGAATTAACTTCCTGCATCAGGATCTCCTCCCAGGACAGGTAAGATAGGCTTCCGTGCCTGTTGGGAAAACCATGTTGATGTCAGGACACAATATAAACAATTCATTCAGCATTTTGATTCATGCCAAATCATCATGATATGTTTATGTCTGATGCCTTTGTTTGTCTTTCAGCCGTTGCTCATGAGAAGGCTATGAAGCAGTGGTTCCCCACCGTTCTCAGGATGAGAATACTTTTTAGATATCGAATGGATCCCCATAGATTGGTAGCTGGACTTACCTTATTTGTGGACAAAGAAAATATATAATGAAAGAAATCCATTCTGAATTTTTAAGTAATTTTTGAGGTAAGTTTGCATTTTATTATTGTATCCACTTATATTTGAAAAATCATTGCACATATATGTGCAAGACATTACTTATTCATTCTATAAATAATGCTCAGTAGAAAGACAAATAGATAGTTTTTACAGTTACTTCAGAGTTCACAAAAATTGAGAATTTGCTATTGGATTTAAAGAAAGGATAGCAAATATGTGGAATGTATGCCTCCAGGCCCTTATCCTTTGCCTATTCCATCATGACACCTTTTTTCTGCTGAGCCTGAAACTCCAGCTCAGAATCCTTCTCAACACAGTACCCTAAGAAGCCACTGCTGATCTATGGGAGTTAGCACAGGAGAAAACTCAGTTCCTTCCTCTGGTATGGACTGCACGTTTTTAGAGAGGAGGGTCAGAGGATGCTTGCTTGGCATTGTTCTGAACCTAAGGACAACCATGAAAGACTTCTAGACCTTGGGAAGGATGCACATGGGCCCAGATTAATCAGCCTGGTGAGTGACTTAGGATTTACGAAACCCTGAGAGAGCTGAGTATTGGTGATCCTACAATAAGAGCCTCTCCTGAATTGAAATAACCTAAAGATGTTTGAGGAGGATAGCCTGAGAGTCTCTAATGGGGAGCTCTTTCCCTTCCTTAGAGACATTGTTTACTCTTTCGTCTTAGAGAACCTCACAGAGCAGCAGGAGGTGGGCAAGCAAGGCAAATCCTCTCTCATCATTGTGTTCAGCCAAGAAGCAGCTTGGAGGAGTCCCATTTAGGAGGAGCCCCAAGAGGAGGTGGTGGCTCACATGCTGAGAAAATACTGGAGACGGAAAGGAGCCATTCATTCGCTGTAACTTGGTTAATTACTGAAACCGCAGACCTTCAGGGCTGAAAAAGAACAAAGACCAAACAGAGATCTCTGTTTACAGATAGGGAAACTGAGGCCCACATCTAAGAGTATTCATATATAATTTAACTATTGCATTAATTAGTGACCTAATCTAGCACAATTACACTTTCATAACTTTGGTCAATTTTCAGTGACTTTGGTTAAAAATCACCAAAGATATGCCATTTAATTTCAAGATGGCGTGCTTAACCCCAAATCACATCTACTGTACACCTTGACACTCTTAGTCATAGATGAAATTTGATGGAAATCGGTTCTTTCCTTTGTAAGTGGCCATGGAATAACGGGTAGACAAATATAACATGCTCCCCTATTGTGCTGACGAGGATAGAAAACCCGTGTCATTCAGTTGTCACAGTAAGACACAGCCACATCAGCTTTTATCAGCCTGTATGAGACAGTTGGCCTGGAGGACTTTGTCTTGTTTCCATTATCCATGTGCTGGGAAAGTGGAGGCACATATTCCACACATTTGCTAACTTTTCCCTTACCAGCCCACAGCTTTTCTTCTCTTCCCTTTTCAAAGATAAAATGTCATGGGGTCAAAATCCCAGCTTTCCTGTCTTGCAGGAATTGACCACCTGGTCCTAGAGTTCATTTGGAAATGCAAGGGACCCAGAATAGCTAAAAAAAATCTTGGAAAAAAAAAAAGTTGGAGGACTCACATTTTCCCAATTTCAGAAGGTACTACAAAGCTATAGTAATCAAGACTGTGTGGTACTGGCAGAAGGACAGGTCTATGGGTCAGTGGAATAGAACTGAGAATCCAGAAATAAACCCAAACACTCACGGTCAATTGGTTTTAGACAAAGATGCCAAGACCATTCAATGGGGGAAAGAATAGTCTTTTCAACAAATGCTGCTGAGTCAACTGGCCATCCATATGCAAAAGAACGAAGATGGACTCTTACCTCACACCATATATAAAGATGAACTCAGAACAAATCAAAGACCTAAATGCAAGAGCTAAAACTTTTAGAAAAAAGTTTTAAACACAAATCTTCATGAACTTGTATACAGTGATGGTTTCTTAGATTTGACACCAAAGGTACACCAAAGGTACTTATCACATAAAGATAAGTTGGGCTTCATCAAAATTAAGTGCTTCCAAGGACACTATCAAGAAAGTGAAAGACAGCCCACAGCATGGAAGAAAATATTTATATCTAATAAGAGTCTAGTATCTAGAACTCTTACAACTCAAAAATACACAGACAAAAATCCAATTTAACTGGGCAAAGTATTTGAATAGATATTTCTCCAAAGAAGATATGCAAAGATGCCAAAAAGCACATGAAAAGAGGCTCAATATCATTAGTCATTAGAGAAACTTAAATAAAAATCACACTAGGATACTTTTTTACACCCACTAGGATGATTGTAATCAAAAGATGGATCATACATGTATTGGCAAAGAAGTGGAGAAATTGAAACTCTCATACATTGCTGGTGGGAATGTAAAATGGTGCACTTGGAAAACAGTTTGTCAGTTCCTCAAAAATTCAAACATAGAGTTACTATAAGACACAGCAATTTCACTCTTAGGTATATATCCAAGAGAATGGAAAACAAATGTCCACACAAAAACTTGTACACTAATGTTCATAGACTAATGGCCAAAAGATGGAAACAACCCAAATGTCCATCGAACAATGAATAAACAAAATGTGGTATATCCTACTATGGGATGTTTTCCAGTCATAACAAAGGAATGAAGTATTGATACATACTACAACATGGATGAACCTTGGAAATGTTATGTGAAGTTGGGGAAGCCAAACATAACAGGCTGCTTATTATATGATTCCATTTATAGGAAATGTCCAGAATAGGCGAATCCATAGAAACAGAAAGTATATTAATGGTTTCCAGGGACTAGGGTTTGGGGATGGGGTAGGGAGTGACTGCTAATGGGGTCTTTCAGGTGTGATAAAAATATTCTGAAATTACATAGTGGTTCTGGTTGCACAACTTTGTGAATATATGAAAAACCACAGACTTGTATACTTTTAATGAGCGCATTTCATGTATATGAATTATACCTCAATTTTCAGAAAAGATCACGGAGATGAATTTGGGGATAGAGTAAGAGTGCTAACGGCGGCAAATGAGAGCTTCGGAGGCATGGAGGCTCATCTCTCCTGGTCACCCTGGGATTTTCCTTAATCATCAAATGTAAGTGGTACATCCAAGAGGTCACTTGTCCATAGTGACATTGGACAAAACTGATCTCATTTCTTTCCTTTGGGGTAACTATTATGTTTTTGTGTGGTTTTTTTTACTTTTATTTTTTATTTATTTTTATTTTTTAGACAGGGCCTAGCTGTTGCCTGGGCTAGAGTGCAATGCCACAGTCACAGCTCACTGCAACCTCAAACTCCTGGGCTCAAATGATCCTCCTGCCTCAGCCGCCAAAGTAGCTGCGACTACAGGTACACACAACCACACCCGGCTAATTTTTTTTTTTATTTTTTGTAGAGATGGGGTCTCGCTATGTTGCTCAGGCTGCTTCAACCTCCTGGCCCCAAGCGATCCTCCTGCCTCGACTTCCGAAAGTGCTGGGATTACAGGTGTGAGCCACCGTGCCTGGCTCTTACTGGATAACTTTAATCTGGTCAATGGACATCTCCTTATATTCTCTTATACATGTGAGTGGCTTGGTACAGAAGAAAGAACGTGAACTTCAGAGGCAGGCAGTGTTGTACTGAATTTTGGTCCTGCCCTTTGCCCTTTGGGAAACCCTGGGCAAGTAACCTGGCCCTCCTGAACCTCGATTTCCTCATCTATAACCTAGCTCGGTGGGAGGACTCAGTGTCAAGATCTAGGCACGTGGTACACAATGTTAGTGTCCTGCTTTTCCCTTCTCCTTGTCTTCCCAGGGTGGCGAGAGCTCAGTGTTTACACATGAGAGAGCACCAGTAGGGGAAGGCTGGTTGAAGGGCAAATTGCATCCTCTACCCTCCCGTACTCAAGCTCCATAACAGGAAGGGAATCTGATCACAGCCACATCTTGCAGGCCTAGATTTTTTCTAGCAATTTCCCATGAGCAGTTGAACCCTAGGATTTGGAGCTGGATGAATGTCCCAAGCCAGGGAACTGTGATGTGTTTCCAGGTACCCAAGCCTCTGCTGCTTCCTCACCTCCCCTGGAATAATTTGGATTGCTTGCCAGACTCCCAGGTACCTGCACCATTGCAAGGTGATACCTGACTTCCCCTAGTGACCTCTCTGCCACCCCGTCCATATCATCAGAGGGAGCCCTCAGCAGGGGTGGAAACTGAGTCAGATACTTCTTCCAGAAGCCAGTCCCCCTCCCTCCGCCCTCCCCCCGCACACTCTGACCTGGAGCTGGCTTTTGTTCCCCCTCGCTCTCAAGCTGCGAAGAGTATCTCTTCCTAACACTTGTCAAAAATTAAAGCGAGACCTGCTTTCAAATGTTCTGTCTGTACTTGCCGGCCGGGAAGGCAAGTCTGTCTCCAAAGAATTTGCATTTACAATTCCAAATATGCACTCGTGCTAAGACGAAAGAATGTCTCCTCGCTTTCAAGCTGGGTTCGGCGTGACCTCTAGGTTTTAATATTTTCAACAAAGTGTCATTTGACAATTCAACCGCATTCAGAGAGAGGAGAAGAGTGAATGTCCTCTCAGAAATGTGCCGACTGGTTGAGAGTCAGATGAGAAGACTTAGCCCAGAGCCATCGACGTTATTTTATCTTTTGCTTTCACCCTTTATTTAATTTTTTAAAATCTCCACAGAACACTATTGTTTTCATTTCTAGGTTTTAACTTCTGTTTTGATTAAAAGGGTCAACATGAGGCTTCTTTAAAAAGACCAAGGCTTCTGCATTTCCATGAAGCCCAGTCGGTTTCCCTGTCTGTCTCCATCTGCCCCGTCCAACCCTGCACCCCCACTTCTCTCCCCACAGCTCCAGCAGGAAGGGGCTCTGATCTCCCAGATTGCCCAGGTCTGGATTTTGTTCAGTGTCCCGTTAGCTCTAGGACACTGCAGCTGACTCTGCTTTTTACCCCAAGCAGTGGTGCGCAGTCTCCTTCCAAACCCTTGCAGAGTCACGGCTCGGTGGGACAGGGAGCCCTGGAGCGGCTGCGATGGGTGCAGTCCCTGGAGAGGCCAGGAGGAGGGTGTCTTGTGCTGCAGAAGTCTTGTTTATGGGCCGAGGGCCCCCTAGCGCAGAAGGCTCCATCCTGACAAATGCAGATCAGCTTGTCACAATAATCAATGCCGCCCCAGGCCACGCCACCCGGCTCCGTTTCACTTAGAAGTCGGCTGAACAGTGGGATCTCTTGCGATGGCTTCATTCAACACGCCAGCAGGCCTGTGGGCACAGGGTGGGGGCAGTTTACACAGATGCTCGCCTCTCTGGCACCCCGAGCAGGTGTCTGGTCACCTCCTCAGACCACCCTTGCAGTAAAGAGCCCCCCTTGGGTTTGAGGCACGAGAGAGGCCAGTCTCTGGAGTGGCTGTCAGGGGAATCTGCTAGCTGCCTGTCGCCCACGGGCTGGCTGGTCTCGAGGACTTGGGCCCACGCTGGAGCACGGTGACTTAGGTGCCGCCTTGGCAGAGCGCTTGGGCGCTTTCACAAGACACTGCACTGATTTGTCGTGGCCACCCCGAGAGGTGTTAGTATGCCCCCGCACACACGAGGAAACAGGCTCAGATCAATGATGTGCTTTGCCAAAGGTCACAAAGCCAGTAGGTCACAGAGCCAGCCGGGGCCTGATCGGAGTGATTCGCCCTTGCTTGCACCACCGCACCACCTGCAAAAACAGATGGGCCCCTCGGAGGCTGAAGAAATAGTCAGCCATCATCGGGTGCTTTCAACCTTTAACAGCCTTTCATATCTGCTTCTGTTATCTTTTTTGCTTCTCCCAACAGACCCCCGCTGGTGTGGTTGGGGGAGATGCCAGGCCTGGAGCTGATGTCGCCCCCAAGGAACCCCACCAACCATGTCAGGCAGCCCCTCCCAGGAGTTTGCAGGCAGCCACTACCCTCCCACCCAACCCTCCTGCACTTAATGGCCTTTATCTGCACCATGAACCAATGGGACTCACCTGTACCCAAGAGGAATGCAATTGAATGACTTCCTCAGAGCACCTGGAAAGACTAGAATCACAGGGCTTCTTGACAGCTTCCACCTGTGTGTCCTTAACGGCAAGGTCGGGAAGAGGTCTAAAAATTCTTAAGTGTATATGTATCTACATATACACATATGTATATATATTAATATATATGTATATGTGTATATATGTATTTTTTTTTAGAGATGGGGTCTCACTCTTATGTCCAGGCTGGAGTGCAGTGGCACAATCATAGCCTACTGCATGCAGCCTCTTACTCCTGGGTTCAAGCAATCCTCTTGCCTGAGCCTCCAAGTAGTTGGGACTACAGGCAGGTGCCACTATGCTTGGCTAATTAAAAAAAAAATTTTTTTTTAGAGACAAGGTCTCACTATGTTGCTCACGCTGGTCTTGAATTCCTAGCTTCCAGCAATCCTCCTGCCTCAGCCTCCTGAGTAGCTGGGACCGCAGGCACGCACCACCATGCCTGGCTAATTTTGAAATTATATTTCATCTAAAAAAATTTCACAGAAAATTACATTCCACTTCATCACATATCCGTTTCATTTTTTCTTTCCTTTTTAAAAATTGCAGTAGAATATACATGCCATAAAAGTTGCCATCTTAACCATTTTTAAGCGTACAGTTCAGCGGTATTAAGTACACTCACATTGTTGTACAACCCTCACCACCATCCGTCCATAGAACTCTTTTCATATTGCAAACCGAAACTCTGTACCTATTAGACATTGACTCCCCACTGCCCAACGCCTGGTGACACAATTCTACTCCCTGTCTCTATGAGTTTGACTGTTCTGAGTACCTCCCATGAGTGGAATCAGACAGTATTGTCCTTTGGGGAGCAGCTTCTTTCTCTCAGCATAACATTCTCAAGGTTCATCATGTTGTAGCCTGTGTCAGAATTTCCTTCCTTCCTAAGGCTGAGCACTATTCCATTGTACTCTCTACCACATTTCGTTTATCTGTTGGTCTGTATCTGTTTCTTTTAAATAAAAGGTCTTAAGTTACTTACTAGTTAAAAGTTATTATTCACACTATAATAAGGCCTGACATGTAGGGCCAGGCATCAGCAAACATTTCCTTATAGGACCACATAGTAAATGTTTTAGGCTTTACAGGCCAATATGGTCTCTGTTGCAATCATGCAACTATGAAACTCTGCTACTGTAGCGCTAAAGCTGCCATAGACCATATGTAAGTGAGCGAGTGGGACTGTGTTCTAATAAAACTTTATTTACAAAAACAGGCAGGGAGCCAGATTTGGCCTGTGGTCAGTGGTTTGCAGATCCCTAGTCTGGGAAGTCAGTATGTTATATCATTAAGAGCACAGGCTTTGGTGTCAGAGGAATGATTTTTTTCAGTTCACAAAAAAACCTTTTTCTTTCCCAGGGTTCACATTATGCATCAGGGTACCTGACTGGCATACTCTACCCAAAACTACCCTCATCCCTGATCTTCAGGTCCCATGGCTGAGTCTGACCTCCACTGGCCAATGTGACTGAGTCCTTCTGGGTTCTTCCTGGCACAACCACCCAACATTTGCCAAATATGCCTGCGAATGACTGAATGATGGTTGTATACAAGAAGCTTTCTCCCCAGAAGGTACTCAGGCCCTACAAAGACCCAGATGGATGGAGACATTTGGGGAATTGAGTATTGCAACTCCAGATGTTAAGCGTAACTGAAGCCCAGTCCTGGCCCAAAAAAGAACTGTATGTCACTCTGGCCCAGTAAAAAATATATATATATATATTTTTGTTTTTTTTTTTTGAGACAGGATCTCACTCTGTTACCCTAAGCTGGAGTACAGTGACACAATCATAGCTCATTGCAGCCTTTAACTCCTGGGCTCAAACAATCTTCCTGTCTCAGACCCTTGAGTAGCTGGGACTACAGGTGTGTGCCACCACACCTGGCTAATTTTTTAAATTATTTTTTGTAGAGATGGGATCTTGCCATATTGCCCAGACCAGTCTCAAAGCCCTGGCCTCAAGCGATCCTCCTGCCTTGACCTTCCAAAGTGCTAGGATTACAGACATGAGCCTCTGTGCCTGGCCCCCAGTAAAACCTTTGTAGTTGTTTGCAAAGTGTCTATTTTCATAGTCCCTTCTTGGATGGAAGAGATTTTTACCTGGGACACTTGGCACTTTACATTGGGCTCCCAGAAATGCTGACTCCAAACCAAGAATGCTGAGCTGGGTGTCTGATACCTTCTACCAATATCTCAGCAGCAAAATACATGACCCTGGGCACCAGGCAGATTGTACAACCTCCAAAACAAGGTTTCCAAATGGAGACTTTCTCCCCTACCTTCTGGACAGGCTTAAGACATTTTTAAAAACAGCTTCATTGAGATATAATTGACATAAAATAAGCTGCACATAAAGTGTATAATTTGACAAATTTCAACATATGTATATAGCCATAAAACCATCACCACAAGCAAAATTATGCACGTATCCATCTCTCCCAAAGTTTCCTCATGTTCCTTGGCAATCCTTCCCTATCTCTCCTCCCCAGGTAACCACTGATCTGCTTTCCATTGTGATAGATCAGTTGACAATTTCTAAAGATTTATATATGTAGATTCATAGAGTTCATCCTCTTTTCTGGTTCACTGCTCTCACTAAAGCATTTTGAGTTTCATCCATGTCACCAAGTGATCAATAGTTTATTCTTTTTTATTGCTGAATAGTATTCTGCTGTTTGCCTATACCACATTTGTTTATTCATCTACCTGTTGATGGCAATTTGGGTTATTTCCAGTTAACTAGACGAAGATGGGTTGATAGTGTTCAAGTCTGTCTTTTCTGATTTCCGGTCTGATTTATCAATTATTGAGAAAGGAGTATTGGAGTTTCTGATTACAGTTGTAATTTGTCTATTTCTCTTTCTGTCAGATCTTGCTTCATGTATGTTGAAGCTCTGTTATTAGGAGCACAAATGTTTAGGATTGTTATGTCCTCTTGATTAGTTGATCCCATTATCAATATGAAATGATCTTGTTTATGCCTGGTCCATGGCCTACAAGGCAACATTCTGGTTGCTTTAGTTTCACCAATTAAGACTATGTGGCCCCGGGTTAGTTCAAAGCACTGTGGGAGGCCAAGCCACACCCATGCCCGGCCCACTCTGATGGGCCGTGCAACACACCAGGTCTACTTTCCTTCCTACTTCTCCCCATTGGGAGGGGTTTAATGGAAGCTAGATCCAGGGTGGGGTAGGATTGGGGTTAGGGGTCCACGACTTGAAATATCTTGGTTTATCACTGGGCACATATCCCAGCCTGGGGACATATGACGTCCTAGGGGTGGCAGGGAGGTCATGGTGACCTTGTCTAGACTCTAAATAGATTTTTAAGAGACAATTTTAGAACCAAGGCCCAGACTGTTTAGTGTGTTCTGAGACGGTGCTAAAAGAATCTACTGTACAGGGGCAATGTCCTAGGTTTACAGTTTCCTGACTAATTCCACCATAAACTTAATTGCCTTTTCTCTGGCTTTGAAGCCTAAAGACTCCCTTGGCACAGGGCTCCCTCCCACACACACACCCAGACTCCTGGCAGGAAGGAATGACGGAGTAACCAAGTGCCAGGGCTCTTGACTCACTCTCCAAACGGTTACTTCTGCCCAGCCCAGGAGCGGGGCGCTCCCTCTTCAGGAGATGATGTCAGGGAGACACCACTTGCCAAAAACACACTGGAGCCTTTGGAAGCAAATGCCCAGGAATTGCTACTTCCAACCTCTGTCCTGAGTGCTGTCCCCAGCACTACGCGGTCCATCTCCTTGTCTTGTCCCCCCGAAACCTGCACCAGCCTCTACCTCGTAGGAGCTCTGCCAACTCCACCAGATGTTTCACCTGCAACATCCCAGACTTCATTTCCTTTTCACTACCACCCTGGGAGCCAGGTGATGGTGCACCCATCCTACAGAGAAAGACACTGAGGCCTGGGTGAAGGTAAAGAAGTCGTGCAAGAATACGTGGCTAGCCAGGGGTGTAGAGGCGTAGAGCCAGGGCTCAAGTTTGGGTTGTCTGACTCTAAATACAGGCCCAATTCCATTACTCTACACAAATCTGTACTAGTTTCCTAGAGCAGCCATAACAAATTACCACAAAGTCGGTGGCTTAAAACAACAGGAATTTATTCTCTCACAGTCTACAGGCCAGACGTCCAACATCAAGGTGTTGGCAGGGTAGGTTCCCCCTGGAGGCTCTGAGGGAGAGTCCGTTCCATGCCTGTCTCCAAGCTTCTGGTGGCTGTTGGAAATCCTTGGTGTTTGTTGGCTGATGTAGGTGCATAATCAGTCCAATCTCTGCCTCTGTCTTTCATGGTCTCTACATGGCTTTCTTCTTCTGATAGCAATGAAATGAGTGGGACAGCTGGAGCACTGTAGGAAGGTAACCTAAGCTGGAAGGAAGCTTTAGAGTAAGGGGCTTCTGGGCTGGGTCCTGGGCCATCAGCTCTGGCTCTGTTCTTGTGCTTCTCATCTGTAAGATGGGGACAGCAAAATGGTGCACACCTTATGGGGCTCCTGTAAGAGCTAAATGTATGTCAAGGGCTTAGCCCCATGCCTGGCACCTGGGAAGAGCCCAATTAGCATCAGACATGAAAAAAAAAATAGGATTGGTAGGATGGCTCCCATCTCACTGTGAGTATAATCCAAAGTCCTTGCTGTGGTCAGCAAGATCTGCCACCTGTGGACCCAGATCTTTCTAATCTCACCTCCTATCCTCACCCATCTCTTCTCTGCCTCTCAGCTGCCCTGATCTCATGGCTGTTCCCTGCTTCCGCCCAAGGCCTTTGTGTTCGTAGTTTTTCTGCATGGTCTGCTCTTCCCTGCATTTCTGTCTGGCTTGCTACTTACTTTGTTCCAGACTCTCTTTAAAGGATCTGACTCAAGAACATTCTGACATCCCTATTTAACATGCCACCCTTCTCTTTCCAGGCATCTCTTCTGAGTGGCTCATTGGTGAATCCCTAGTGCCCGAATGGTGACTGGCAGATGGTTTCCAATCACTGTTTGTTACATGAATGAATGAATGATGGAATGAAATCCGACGGGTCTGTCCCCGTCGGTAGTGAGGTCCGTAATCTATAATCCCGCCCCATTAGCCGTGTGTTGAAGAAGTGGCTCTACAGGTGGTCAGTGAGACAGAACCACAGCAGAGGGCAGCTTTGCTGGATGCGCTGGCCCTGAGGCCACAGGGGAAACGACCGTGAGCATCTGTCCT